>JAPMOQ010029745.1:1777943-1815141 GCA_026543055.1 Argiope trifasciata | reverse complement strand
TTCTAATTGAGAGAACGAAAAGAAATTTTCACAAATCTTATTAAAAGAATATCTTATAGTGAAACCTACTTAGTATAGAAGAATAAGCAAAGATACATGTCTTGATCATTAATAATGGAAAAAAGCCAGGTCAAATCATTAATAGAAACAATGAAAATGAACTGACTTACCCTTTAACCATAAAATATGCTCTAGATAGTTTTAGAAAATTGGCTAAATTTTTTTTTACAAAATCTACATGGGGAAAAAAACTGGTATCATTTAAAAAAAATACTTTTTTTGAATTTTTTAAGATTGATATAAGTTTATTTTGCCAGGTAATATTTTTTGGATATTATAATGCAAAAACATCAAAATTTCTCTGAATTTTCATAAATTAAAACTTCAGAAAAAATCGTTTCCATAGTGCATATTTCCTAGCTTCCAAAATATAGATTTGTCAAATTTGGTTCTGTAGGTCAAAAGTTCTGATCTATAGAACATCAAACAATTCATAGACTCATAACACTCATGCTCACGCGAATTCTTCTTCATTATAGAAAAGTATAAGTATAAAGAAAGAAAATCTTACAATTATCAAATATGTTTTACCTTCCGAATTCTTATGAATTTGCTCATCTCACCTATTCCTGAAGCCATAAATTCTATTTTTAGAATTTTGTTTGTCTGTGAATTCTATGAAAACGATAAATCAACCAGTCAGTATAATCTTCCAGAAATTTTTAAGCGTTCTCTCCAATAACGGTGTCATCCTCTTTCATCCCTGAAAAAAATTATAGACCTTTGATAAGGCCACTTGTGCTCAGATTTTTATTTCCTGCACGCGAGCATTTTATTCTTTATAGTGTTGTGAAGAAAAGCTAATATGCAATTGAGAGATACATAGTACTTAGTTCAATGAGAACAGAACAAAACGAAGCAAGGCTTGTATAAAGTTTTGGAATGTATCTATTGGCTATTAAAAGTTTAAAAATATTTTGCCGAAGAAGCTATTATAAGACCTAATTTCATGAAATATTTAATTGGAAACTATTAGCAAGCCTGAACTTGTGCGAAATAAATGGCCACAAAAAATGAGAAGGACAAAGGACTTTTTAAAAAATTTCTTTTGGAGCCATTCAACTATCTAGAGACGAAGCCATCTCTTGTCTATCAACAGGGATAGACTGGAGATGGGTAATAATATGCAACATAAAACTGGGTGATAATAAGGCCAAATATTTGTAGGGAAATATATGAATGCAGCAGTTACATAACTCTTGTCATCTCTTTTGGACACTAGATGGCGATGCCTGATAGGCATCCCATATGCCATCCCATAATACATTGCGCATTACGAGTGTAATCAGAAGGAGATGTGATACTGTACTGGCAAGCTGTGAGCATGAGTGTTTTGTTACGTCTTGTCTTTATATTTGTTCCGTGTGTGAATGTGGTTATTAAAGAAATGTTCCTGAAAACATAAGTCCTGTTGCTTCCTGCACAGATCATAATAATCTACATCCCACCACATCATCTAATATAAATTGGAGCTTTTAGATGTAAAGCAATTTTACTATATTTATGGAATTTTTTGTGAGGGGGTTTCATCTGTAAATCATCTTTTAACATGCTGATAATGAATTAATTATGGTGAAATTAATTAGGACGAAACCTAACTCCAATTTTAATTTGTTTAATGTGCATTTGTTACAATTTCGCTCTTTCTCTTCCAGTTAGTAATGATAATAATTAAAGAGTTGTGTCTCTTCAATAGAAAGAGAAATGTCAGATTTTTAATTGCATTTCGCTTTTGATAATTCGACATTTCTCAGTCTGTTTTAATATTCAACCAATTCGGTCATTTTTCGCGTAATAAAATATTTTAATTTTTAATTTCATTATAGTTAATACTGACTTAATAAAATACAAATTCAATAACTTTTGGAAAATAAAGACATGAAAAAACAATTTATAGCAATATCTTTTGTGATTTCAATGACAACATCTTCAAGATCAAGATCAAGATTTAATAACAACATCTTCAAGATCGAGTGATCATTTTTAGTCTTGTGGACATGCTATCTAGCTACGAACCAATGCCCTAGCAATATGGTGGTTTTCTAGTGCTTCCATTTAAATTCAGTATATAAAATATAAAGCTTGTTTAAGCTAAATTCATGCGTTTTTAATTTTTACTTTTGATTTTTTTAGATTGAATTTCTTAAAAATCATAAATGAACGATATTTTTTAGATTGATTTGTATGAAATGTTTAGAAAATTCTATTTACTTAAGATATTAACTATTATAAGAATTAGTTGAATAATAATTTAAAAGAAATTTTAATTAACTATTGGGTTGTTCGGAAAGTCATTTCGTATTTTTTTGTCAAAATGAAAAGAAATTTTCGTTTAATGAATAAATTATTTATTAAATTATAAAATTGCCATTCTGGTCTAATACCTTTTGCCATATTTTTGGTAGTAACATGATTACACGCTCATAAAAGTTTTGGTCTTTGCTGTAAAAAAAACTGATCGAGGTGGTTTTTGGCCTCCTCATTTGAAGGAAAAATTTCGCAAATCACTTCTGGTACTGATGTACTGTTAACACATCTTCTCCACACATATTGGCTAATTTATTTCTGGCTTGAACAGCATTTTTACCTTTTATATAGCAAAAAAGCAAAAAATGACGAAAATACTGTTTATTGCTCTCCATATTTAAAAGGGCACCATCCCAAAACTACTGCGAAGAATCAGCTGCACTTTTTCACACTCAAGCTTTGCTATATCAGCTCTTAAAACATAAAATGATTTTGCGGTTTAAGTATGAAATTGGGTGCGAAAAATGCAATTAAATCTTTTGTCAGGAAAAAACGAAATTACTTTCCGAACAACCTAATAATAAAATTTGTGAATTTTTTTATCCTTTCAATTTGATTACTTCAGAATTAAAAATGATTCCAGGATTATTTGTCCTGGCTTTTTTCTATTGTTAATGATCAAGGCTAGTAAACTTGACTTATTCTTCGATACTAAATAGGTAGATATATTTTTAATAAAATTTGTAAAACAAATTTGTCCTTTTGTTTAAAGTACTTCAAAGTTAAAAATGACTGAAAATTTGTTTCAATTAATCTATTTTTAAATATTGCTGCTCCTCGCCGACATATAATTAGAGGCATAAAGATATGAACTAAAATTTTAGGAAATGCTTAGCACAATGAACCAGAACTACGTAATATTTCTTAGACGGTGTAAGTTCTATAAAATTAAGATATAAAAAAGTAAAAGTAAGTTATATAAAATTTGAAATTTAAAAATATTTTAAAGAGGAAGGCATTAAGACTTTGCTATACGCAATATTTAATTCATATTTTTAGCTACCCTTAATTCTAGCTAATTGTTAGCAAATGGCGGTTAGTATAAAGCAGTGCTCTGCAACTGGTGTGCCATGAGCCAGATACAGGTGTGCCACGATCAAATACGTTGTATTTGACATTTTACATTTTTTCATCATGTATTTAATACATAATGACAATTTTTTTCATAATGTCTATTTTTCTAAATATACTGAAGAATAATTATTATAACTAAATAATTATTCAGTGGTACCCTGGTGAGAACAGATTTAAATAATGACATGACTTTAAAATTATGCTTCTCCGAAGTTCCATTAAATGTTTTCTGGATTTACGTTAAAAAAGAATATCCTCACATTTCCTACAAAGCAATCTGAACATTACTTCCATTTTCGACGACATATTTATGTGAGCAAAGTTTTCAACTCTTGTATTAATTAAAAATGATAAGAGGTCATGCTTAAAAGATCTTGACCAAGAACTTCGGGTCGCGGTGTTAAATATTGAGCCAAATATAAAACTTTTGTGTTCTTTGAAACAAGCGCAGGTATCACATTAATAATTATTATGATTACGTAGAAATAAATATGTTACGGTTTTATGTAAGTATACCTTTCAAATAAAAAACAAACAATTATTGTAAAGTTTGTGTATCAATGAATACCTGTATACTTTAGCTTCTGGTGTGCAGCGGAATAAGGTTCGTCGTAGGTGAGAAAAGGTTGCGGAGCACTGGTATAAAGTAATATGAAAATTCTACAAACCCATTCGTCTGCTGTGACGGCATCATCTTTGTCTTCGTCTGCTTCTGTCTGCAGGGAATTCCAGATGGATCGGAAAAGATCTTGAGTCATTTCGTACTTCTCAGAATCCGGCACCCAACCGTTCAGCTTGCACACATACTGGAACAGGAGAAAAAAATCCATCCCTGTCTTTATTACTACTAATCATAAAGATGAGTGTGTTTTGGCGCTAAACAGACCAGAACCTATGACTTAAAACTATGAAATTTAGCATATATTTTCCTCAGAAGATTAAAACGTATAATATGGAGGAATTATTATTATTTTTTTGAAATTTTAATTGGAGTTCTGTTTAATTAAAAATTAAGCTTGATTTTTAAGTCTTATTGTAAAAATTCCCGAAAATATTGCACAAAAAAAGGGTGTTTTTTTTCTTTTTCGAAATTCTAAATTATTTTTTAATAATATCAATTTATTTGTCATGCAAATACTTCCTGACTATTGCCATTATTTAAAAAATTATTTTCTTCCCTAAATTGCCAATAATATATTAAATGGTTGATCTGTAATTCAATTTGTTTGCGTCTTTTCATCAAATCATCAATATTAGTGGGATTATCTTTCATTGTTTAGAGATTTGTTTCCATTAGAAACGTTTTTATTTAAGGAAAAAGAATGAAGTTACTGAAAATTCTATTGCTTAACATCAGTGTGGTTTACAAGATTAAAAAGGTATTTTGCAACACTGCAAAAGTTACCAGCAAAGATGAACTAGACAAATGCTTTTTAATTACGCTATGTGATGATGGCACTGGTTTCCTTCCAGAGAGTTTTTGTACACAATGATCAGAATATATGCAAGATCATTAAAATAACATGACTTTAATATCTCATTGTTTGACGAAATGATGATTATGAAATTACTTCTAAGTGATTTAACAGAAATTAAATATTACCACATACCAGGCGAATCAGCAGCTTCGCTAGTTATTAATAAATATGAATGTGTGTGTATGTGTGTGTGTGTGTGTGTGTGTGTATTGGTGCTTAGCTAGATTATTGGTTTAGAGCTATTAAAGTTAGCACATACATGCTTTGGAAGTTGGAAATGTGTTCCATGGAGTAACTTTTGAAAAAAATTATTTCATTAAAAATTAACCAAAATTTCGGCATGACAGTATAAAAATAATTTTTATAATATCTTAAAATACACAAAAAATATTGATAATGTAAACTTTTTTTGCTGTATAATATTTTCAATTTTTAAAAACTAATACAATGTAATGTTTCAAGAAACTATTTTATTGATTAAGTGAAATTAAAATCGTTTCCGTTTTTACTATTGCTGTTTTATCATAGCGATTTTTCCTTCATTTTTAAATGATTGACATAAGAATCTTCAGCTTATTTTTATATACTGAGTAGGTATCAATAAAAAATTATTTAAATAAAATTTTTGAAATTTAATTGTCTATAACAGTTAAGACATAACTTCGGAATTAAGAAACAGCGGAAAATTTTTAAAAATTATCAGGTTTCTTTTCTTTAACTTACTTAAACGTTTAGGCCGCGGTAGCCTGGTTGGTAGACCGTCAGTCTCGTAACCGAAAGGTCGCGGGTTCTGTCCTCGTTTCGGACAAAAACCGCCGTGTTGGCTAATGGCAGTTGGGGCACGTTAAATAGGTCGAGACTGCAAAGTCCTCCAAGTTCCCATAACAAAACGAAACCTCTGGGGGTACTGAATCAGGGATGAGTCGGTCTCTGATTTGGATCTAAATTCCGACTTGTTGATGGATGAATGAGTGTATGAATGAATTCGACCACCCCCTAAAAAGGGTTGTGTCGTGTGTGTGAGCTAGAAGTCAGACTTCTGCCCTCTGGGTGCTCAGGGGTCTTTATCCTCAGAAGCTACTGCTCCCCTTTTCCGTGAAAAACACGGACACGACAACAACAACTTAAACGTTTTTAAAGACTGCTTTTTTTTTATGATGCAGACTGGATGAATAAAGGGATGATTAAAAAATTAAAGAAATGCAAAATGAAATGAAAAGAGTGGAGTAAAAATTCTGAGTTATATATACCACGAGTTATATGTTGAAATTTAAAAATATTTTATTAATATCAAGTTACACATTTACGCTTTGAAATGCTTCCCTACTCCCCGCATTCTCCAGTTTCGGTCCCCAAGGATTACTGTTTTTTTGCAAACATGAAAAAGATTCTCTAGGGGAAAAATTTGTCACAAATGAAGAAGTGATTGCCGAAACTCATGCCTATTTTGAGAGCAAAGACAAATCGTTTTACATAAAGGGTATCAAAAAGTTAGAGGAACGTTGAAGTGAATGTATCACTCTTGAAGGAGAGTATGTTAATGAATAAAATGAAATTTCTAAAAAAAAATTTTAATTAGACCAGAGACTTATTGAATGATATGTTAAATGTAAAATCTCAAAATATAATGACTTGTTTTTAGTGTAGTTATCTTAATGTCCCGCTTTGAAGCTACACTAAGGTTATTTTGGGACTGACCACGTAATTTGTAACCACGGTCAGATGATAAGGACGATACCTGAGCTGACACCCCCCTCTCCAAACTTCCAGACCACACTAGCGGGAGGACGTTTGGCCCCGATGGATTTAACATGCATCAGACCCACTTGCTTACACGGCGGTTCTTCGGTGGAATCGGGCGTCAAACCTTCAACCCTCCGCCCGCTGGTGTGGCGTGGTGTGGAGAGGGGGGTGCCAGTTCAGGTGTCGTCCTCGTCATCTGACCGTGGTTCAAAATTACGAGGGCCGTCCCAAAATAGCCCTCGTGTTGCTTTAAACGGGACGTTAATATAACTAAAAACTAAATTCAACCCTCCGCTTCCGAAGCCGACACCTTACCACCAGGCCACCTCGGCCCCCATATAATGACTTGATGTATAGAATTCAGTGTGGAATTTTAAAACAACAAGTGCCGTTTTGTGTCAAATTTTAGTTTCAGTTGGTTGGGAAATATGTCTCTGAAAATCTATCGTGCCATATTTTAGTATACTATTAATCACATTCTAGGGATTAATCGTCGAAAACTCTACAAAAAATGGCACGATAGATTCAGTAAATGCTAAATTTAAAATTTCGTAATTATTGTGTGCCAATGCTATGCAAGACGTTCTCCAGGATAACAACTTTATTAGCAAGCATGCGAGAAAGTATAGAGGAACCATGCGAGCTGTTTTTTAAATTCGATCTAATTTACAGTAACGATTAGGTGTGTACAAAAAAATGTATTTGCTATCGTTACAAAGCTAATGAACATCAATATAGACGAAAGAATAATAAAAAAATATCTAAAAATGTAAAATTAGAGAAAAACTGTGCGGATTTAAAACTAATTCGAGTGAAAAGCTAATTATCTGAATTTTAAATGGATATTATCTGAATTATTGATAGGAAATAGAACTTTGCTAGTAATATGCCCGAAAGCAATGGAGAGAAAATATTAAAATTTCAATTAATTTGCAACTTAAAGACCTCATAATAATTTTGAAAAATCCTTTCTTAATGAGCATTTACTTGCTAATCCTTTTAATGGGCACTTTTTACTTATCTTGTTAAAATCACCGACGATTATTTTAATTGGATAATATTTGCAGGCCAAAAGAGGATAATGTTTAGCTACTTTTCAATGAATAATCACTTTACCGTATATTTGCTAATACAATTTAAAGGAGTATATTTGCACTCTCTATTATAGAAATGCATTCGTCATCAAATAATTTTAAAATTCTTAGAAATTAAAAAAACACAGTTATCAGGTGTTCCATGCCTAAAGTTTACATCAGTAAAAATAATGACATACGATTATATGTTGAAATCAAAACTGTAATAAATTGCTTTTCAAATATTGAAAAATTCAGATTTATTTTTAAACACACGTTATGTTTTATTGGTAACTAGCCGCCGTTGGCGACCAGCTGGTTTGCCATGAGTAATGCGGTCTAAAATTTTCATTTAAATCACATATTCATTAGCCAAAATTTAAGAAATAGTTAAAGTTAAAAGATTCAGTTATTAGTAGTTAAAGAGTCGGTAACTTTATGCGGAAAACCTGTTTGAGTTTAATGCTCTAATAATTTATCGATTATGCTTCGAAAATATTAAAAACGTTTTTTTGATTATATTGCCAAAATGTTAAATATATTTTTTAAAGAAAGCGGAAAAGGGAAAAAATTATTGAATTAATGATACAGATATTGCAAACGATTATAGAAATGTGCCATTAAGTCGATTTTAATGCATATCCTGTCTAAATTCAATCAGGTTTACTGTAAATAAAGATAATTTGTGGAATTAATGATATAGATATTGCAAACGATCATAGAAACCTTTGCTTTGCATTTATTTTTTTAGAAAATATCACATTTATATATATTTTTTATTTTATCGAGTCACGTGCTAAAACTTGCATATCTTTAGATTTGATTTGCGATGATAGTTGTTTTTTTTATTTGAACTTCTGGCATTCTTTTATTTTATCCAGTCACGCTAAAAACAGCATGGTTAAAATGTGTCTTTAAAAATTCGTTAAAAATAGAAGCTTGAGTTATACATTAAAACACTAACACCATTAGAAAGCTAATTTTTTTATCTTTAAATTGATGTTAAAATCATGTTTGTCCGGTAATATTTTCGTATGTTATAGCGGAAAAATGTCGAAATTTTGCTTAAATTTTAATTAATTCAAATTATAATTAAAACTTCGAACAAAGGGCTCCGAGGTGCACATTCCGAAGCTCCAAGATATACATGTACCAAATTTGGTAGCTGTAGGTCAAACGGTCTGGCCTGTAGAGCGCCAATACACACACACACGCACACTCACACATTGAGCTTTATTATTACTAACATATTTCTATAATCTGACAATCAAAAAATATGCTTGTTTTTAAAAGGGAAAATGCTTTACTTCAGAAAAGGTTTCACATAGAAAATGCCTTACTTCAGAAAAAGTTTTACATAGAAAATGCTTTACTTCAGTAAAGGTTTTAAATAGAAAATGCCTTACTTCAGAAAATGTTTTACATAGAAAATGCTTCACTTCAGAAAATGTTTTACATAGAAAATGCTTATTTAAAGCATACAGAGAAAATGCTTTACTTTACTTTTTTACATAGTTAATGCTTACTTTATCGGTTTTAAATGTAAACCATTCAGCATAATCGGTTTATATGTAACACCGATTGTGCGAAAGTCGATCACCTATGTATCCGTTTCTCGGTAAAACTGATATTTAATACAAAAAAGCAATTTTCTTTATTACTAATAAAGAAGGATGTTTGCGTAGTCTGTACTCTATGGGTCAGATCGTTTGATCTACAGCAGAGGTGTCCAAACTTTTCGTGGCACGGGCCGGATTGAAATTAGATCCATGTTATACGGGCCACATGTATATACAAATTGAAAAATATCATTATGAGTAAAGTAGCATTAAATACTATTAATTAATACTATTTTATTGTAACTTGAAAATACAAAATACTAAACAAACAAAGTATAATTATATAATTATTTTATATAAATTGAAATATTTTCAAGCAACTTCTAATGCGAATGATGAAACTGTTGTTTTTTTTTATTGTTGTTGTTGAAGAATGTCTTTATATTTGGAATCAAAATTTATTACACAAATCATAAGCAATGATTGCAAATGATCATCAGATAAATTTGCTCTATATTTTGATTTGAGATACTTCATTCGAGAAAAAGTTTGTTCGCACACGTAAGTAGTCCCAAACATTGAAATGAATTTACGAGCAAATTTCTTCAAATTTGGAAACTCTTTTGCATCCAAATATTTATAAAAATCTATTAAGTTTCCTTCCTTGTATTTGTCCTTGATTTGTTCGTTTGCTTGAAGATCAATAATTTCTATTTGAAGCTGGCTTGAAATTTCAGCAACGTTGCAATCAAATGGATTTTGGAACAGCCCTATTTCTTTTGAATTCATATCCAAATCAGAAAATCGCTTTTGAAATTTTTCTTCTTTTAGTGCTTTTTTTTAATTTAATTTTTTTAAAATTTTTATTGAAATTTTTCTTTTAAATCGGCGATGATCTTTACTGCAAATGCAATTGGAAATTGTTCTTCAGTTTTTTTATTAAATTCGCGCAGCACGGAAAATGCGTAAATGCATCATTATGTTTTAAAACCCTCCGCGGGCCGGATAAAATCACTTGGCGGGCCGGGTTTGGCCCGCGGGCCGTAGTTTGGACACCTCTGATCTACAGTTATCAAATTTGGTACAATAACATTTTAGAAAACGACAGCGTACACTTCTGAAAGAGCTTAAGAAATTTAATACAATTTTCAATATAAAAATAGCCAGATGTTGACTTTTCTCAACCATGACTCTCGAAAATATTATAAAAAAGAATTTTGAACCATTTTAAATTTGCAAAAGTATCTTTTGGATGACATAACTTTTATTTATCGAGAAATTTTTCAATAAATTTGACAATTATATATGTATATTTAGTGATACAGTGTTACGAATCTGTAATGCCACATTCCTGTCACGTTAATCTCTTTGCTGGAAAGAAAGATTTAATAGATACTGAAAAAAGGATGTAAGGATTTTTAATGCTGAACAGATGACAAAATATTAGTTTTTAATTATTTAAAAAATTTCTTCGATGTACAAATTCTTACTATTCAAAGTAAACAAACTTTCAATAATCCAGTTCTTCACTGATTCGAACCCTCTTACAATCTGGTATTTTCTGAAGAGAAGAGTGGAAGTATTAAAGAGAAAATAAATTATTGCATGTAGTTTTGAAAATACTTGACATGGCTAAACATTAACTTGCTTTAAAATTATATTCAGTAATAATTATTACTAGTTGCCTTTGGTGACCAGCTAGTTTATCGGAGATATTTTTTTATATTCATTTTTCAATTAAAATACTTAGACGTAATTTCATATCCATAATTCCATCAAATTGTCAAAAACCTTGTTATTTTAATTGTTTTTTTATATTATCTGTTTATTTGGAACATCGGATTTTTGTACCATTGGAGCCTTCTAACTGAGGCTAATTCCATAACTTCATAATGCTATTAAAAACAAAAATGTCCGATTCATGTACTAAATTTCTTGACACTGTAACTTCACTTTTTTGTTAGTCTTAAAATCTACAAAAATATTAAACAGCATCTTTCTTTAGTTTTCAACAATAGCAGAAAATCATGCGATCAAATATTTAATGAAACAAGAAAACGATTTGATTTTCTTTCATAACGATTAAGATATTGTTATGAAATATATTTAAAGTGTGTCTAAAAATTATTTGGTTTGGTTTAGTTTTTTTGGCACAAGGGCCATAGATTTGACCATGCTGCGCCATACTAAGTAAAGTTATTTCAAGGTAAAAAATTTGAAATTATTTGATACAATTTAAAATTTGAAAAAATACAATTTGAAAAATAAAATGATTGATGCAATTGGGAAAAAAAAAGACTAAATGTGTGAATAAAAACCAATAGATTTTAAAAAGGGTAAGAGGTTATCATGGGGCGTTTTTCCAAGTAAAGCAGATAAATCAATATTATTAGATTTAAAAAAATGTAAACGCTGTGTATCAAAATTTGGGCATTCAGAAAGCACATGTTGTACCGAGAACACATTGGAGCTTGTTCTCCTAACAGCAGATGACGATGCGTGTACCAAGTATGACCTAGTCTCAATCTGGTGAGAACTGTATCCGTTTTTCTATTCATTTGTGAAGGCCAAAGTTCGATAGTAGGTTTAATTCGATGAAACTTGTTTTCACTTTCAATGCCCCATTCTCTTTGCCGTTTGTTTAAAAGAGATATTTTTAAATGCTTTTTCAAGTCTGTTACAGGGGCAGAAGTATTCTTTGAGGCAGTCGCCAATTTGGCAGCTTTGTCTGCTCTTTCATTGCCCACAATCCCAACATGAGACGGTACCCAGCATAATAAAACATTAAAATTTCTAGATTTTAGTTTATTTAAAATATCCAAAACATTTAAAACAAGGGGGTAATAATACTGAGGATGAAATGATTTAAGAGATTCTAATGCACTAAGGGAGTCTGTCTAAAAATTATTTAATTATAATCTAAAGAATTTTATATCAGCCAAATTGATATCATTTAAAAGATTTTTTTCTGGACTTTAGAGTGGTATAAAAATAATTTTGCTTGGGAATATGTTTGAAAGTTATTGCAAAAAAAATTCTTGTCAAAATTTATCTAAATTATTTTAAATTAAAATTATAAATAAAATTATTTTTAAATCATCCCGAGGTGCACATTTCCATTGACCAAAGTAAATGCAAAATTTGGTAGTTCTGGGTCAAACGGTATGGTCTATAGAACGCTACACGCGTGCGCACTCACACTCGTTTGTCTTTATTATAGATAGAAATATATAATATAATCTTCTATATAAATTGATATATTCTATAATATTCTGTTTAATGAATATGGGTTTTAGTATTAAAATGTATTCTGAAATATTCGTCTATTAATCCAGAGCTTTCATCAGTCCGGTAATATTTTCCAGTCACATATCAGTCGGATTACTGAGAACAAATTTTAGGAGAGTTGTTATATTTATGCCAAATACAGAAATTCTAGATTTGATGGGCTTCCCTGTAGAGTGTTAACACTCAGATAGATGCACAGACACCCACGTTCTAATATTTTTTTTGTAAAGATGAATTTTAAAGTTGAGAATTAGACTTAATCCGAATTGTAAAAATTGTACTTTTAGAAAAGAAGGCATGTTTTTATAGCTATTTTAACCTCATAGATCTAATGATTAATTGCTATGCTTGCTTATTAACATTAAAACGCTTATTCTTTCTCCTTATATCGTCATGTTATCAAAGCCTTTTTAATACCATAACTTTTTTTTAAGTATCAGCTCATTCTTCGTTTGTAAGGTTATTGGGCCATCGGTCGAAATCATATATAATCACCGTCGTCGAATATTAAAAATAGGCGGGAAGCAAAATTTTGCATATGCAGCGATTTGGTTTGGTTTTATTTTGTTTGAAGTTTTATGGCACAAGAAAAAATATGAAAGTTATATTGCGCCAAACAAGTTTATTTCTAAGTCTAATAAAAACAGTTTCTAGAAAAGTATTTCCGAAGCAAAAAACGATGATAAATTACAAAATGTCAAAACGAAGCCAAAAAAGTGAGTTCAGATTAAGGAAAAAAAATTCCTATAGATTTTAAATAGGCAAAAAGATTCTTATTTGGATTTTTGCCAAGCAACAAGGACAAAGATATTGTTGTGGTTTTGAAGTAAAACAGGCGTCGAGCATTAAAATATGGACATTCAATAAAGATATGATAAACTGTCACAATGTGGGCATATCGGGAAATGATCATTTAATAAAGATACGGGAAAAAAATTGTATTGAAGAACGGTTCAGTATAAAAAAAACTTTTTTTTTTCAATAACGCTAAATTTTTATTAAGTGCCGCGATGGCCTGGTGGTAAGGTCTCAGCTTCGGAATCGGAAGGTTACAGATTCCGTGCCCAATTCCACTGAAAAGCTGGTCTGGTGCCCATTAAATCCGTCGGGGTCAAACGTCCTTTCATAGATGTGGTGTGGAAGTATGGTGAGGGGGTGCTAGTATCGTCTTCGTCTCCTGACCGTGGTTTAAAATTACGAGATCCGTTCCAAATTAGCTCTAGTGTTGCTTCAAAAAGGACGTTAATATAACTATAGGGGAGTTAGGAAATACTCCCCAGCCGATAGGGGAGTATTTCCTACTGGATTGGTTGTGCCATAGCCAATGATGGCACTTAGTGCTAAACATTGGTCTCAATCTATGTTGTCGCGGTGTCCAGTGATTCGAATTTATTCGTGTGTTGACTTCGGGAAGATCTGAAGCTCATGATTTACGGTTGCAGTATAGCAAACCAAACAGAATGTTCTGTTATCGTGTTAGTTATGTTATTATAATTACTTGCATTGTAGTTTGTAGTGTTACGTAGTTCATCTAAGTTGATTGGTATGATTATGTCCTTCTTATTAATATGAGCGATCAGTTGCCATATTAAGGACATTAATGACAATAATATGGCCCTAGCGATGAGTTTTCATGAAAAACTTAATATAAAACAAAGAAAGTACTGTCAAAATGGGATTTCCTAATGATGATAAAGTATATTATCTATGCCCACAAAGTGAAAAAATAATTTAATTGAAAATTAGAAAAATCCATCCTCTATAATTTTGAGAGGACCGATTATACCTTTTTGTTGAGGTTAGGGTATCTCTCTAAATTTTATTTTGCAATATTAATGCCCTATATTATTTTATATCGTATTGAATGTTATATTTTTATTCCATAATATTATATGTATTATATTCTATATAATATTTCTATTCTATAATACTTCTTCTTGTATACAGCCGACCACCCCGCCACCACTCAACGAAGCAGTATCGACAGGAACTATTCTATAATACTAAATACAATTTTTGTGACAGAGGAAATAAATGCGCCTTGATGACGTACTTAAGTGTTAGGAGGCTTTCATAATTTTTTTAACTAGTTGAATTAGGTGTTTTATTTAGTATCTGTGATTGGCAAATTGTTTCATTTTTTTTAAACTGTGTAATGAAGTTAGGCTTTTGAATTACCTCTTGGAAATTATTAGTGATAAGGGAAGATCACAATACATTTGTTATGCAAATCATTTGACCTTCATATGACCATTTACGGCATTTATTTTTGATGAATTACAACTCCCGAAATTAGTAAAATAATGTTTGTGAACTAGAGAATATATATAATTTTTTAATTCCCAATCATTTTAGACATTGTTACGATTTTGTGATATTGATTACCGGCATATCTAGTTTGCTTGTAAGGAAAACAGTTTTAGTTGTACAGATTTTTTTAGTATTCTTAAGGAATATAAAAGTTTGGTATATTACATAATTATGGCACTTAAAAAATATTTTCTATGTTCATATTTAAACCAACTGTAAATGGTTTCACTTTCATGGTTCTCAGTTAAAACATTCAACAAATAACTGCTTTGACTTGTTTTTTTAACATGCACCGTCACACTGAATCCGAATTCCTCACAGAATGGGTTTCCGATGGATAGAAAATATACCTTGCACTCATTGTTAGTAAACAAAGGAAAATTATATCTTTGTAAATAACAGCGCAATAAATTGAGGATCATCGCAAAGTATATCCGTGCCCTCCTAGAAACGGTTTATAATAACGAATTGATTTTAATAAACGTCAACCAAAGATTTAACACTGAAAATGAAAATTTACTGATTAAAAAACATCGACAAGTGACATTCTATGATTGGAACATAATTTTTTTGTATTACTATTCAGATTTACTCCATATTACTCCTATATAAAAGTTTCTTTTGCCGTATTTGTGAGATAGAAAAACGGTTTAAGACTTTCGAAACACTAGCATTCGATCATTAAATTATGTGCCACCGTTTAGCTAACACGAATTAATGTTCCTCTTTATGTATTACAATACCCTGTAAATTCAAATCTAAAAGAATAACTGTTTTTATGGAAAACTGAAAGAGCTGATATAATTAGAAATCTGTAGCAAGGTACCTGTAATGTTGTGACCACACTTATTTTACTTTTACCGATACTGTATCTTTTAATGTATTTTAAATTTCAAATGAAATTCAAATATATTGTATAATTAAATAAGCATATAGCTCTTCCATGAAAAAAGCTAGCTTTCAGTTTAAACCAAAGTATAAAAATTGTGAGTACTTACTTCTTGAACCATGAAAAAGTCCGACTCCGTTATTACCCCATCTTTGTTCAAATCTAGAAAAAACAAATGAAATCATATACGAAATGCATACATATTGACTACGTTTTGTATTCGTTGAGTTAAAATGCAAAGAACTAAACAAAATTGAATTTAATACATCTTAAAATCGTTTTTCTAGTTATATTTGCATATAATTTTTAACTGATTGTGCATTAGCTATCCTTTATTATGCATTATTCTTTATTACAGTAGATTGTTATCAAGAATTCATTGGTCTTCGAACAATTATTATCAGCTAATTGAATATAGAACGCATCAAATGTTATAGAACGCATCAAGTCCAATCGAATTGCCATGGAAAGTCGGTTCATTTCATCTAATATGAAACGGACATTCATAACAATTCAATCAATTTCATTGCTTTAAGTTGCTGGATTAGCCATCAGAAACAGAACTCTATGTTTGCTTCCAGATTTTGGTATTTTGTGAGGGTAAGGTAGCAAGAAAAGGAAAGTTGAGGCATGTATTTTTCATATTTAAATAAACACTTATTGAGTATGAAAAGTAGTTTGAGTAATAAAGATCTATAAAATGAATTTTCGAAAGTTAAAATAGCTTAATTAAGCCAGGAGTAGATTTTCAAAAAAAAAAAAATCTAAATTTTATAAAATATATTGTTTTTATATTCGAGTGAAATTTTTAGAATTTCATCTAAGCACATACAACATAGAAGGAAATACCTGGAAAAATTTCAGACTGATATTGCATTTTTTTTTTTTTTCAAATTAAAATTTTTCCAAAAAATAGGGCAATCAAGATATGCTTGTTGATAGTTTTTTACATTCGTACTTTTTTTTTCATATTTTGAGCCAAATCTACCAAGTGGTTGACCATCTGTCTTTACTTACTTTCCTTTTACGCATTTAGTAATGTATGTAAATGCGTAATTCAAAAACGTGACTGTTTAAATGAATGTAGATCGGTATATTATTTTGTGACCATAGTTGTAATTCCATATCAAATTTTAGCCTCAATCGTTTGGGGGGTCGGGAAAGCATTTCTAAATAAGTAGAAAAATAAATAAAATGGCATGATTCAGCAAAAAGACTAGATTTATGCCAAAGATCTATATTTCGCAACTATCATTCAACAATGCCACACATGGTATTCGCAGTCTCACTCAACGTCCAAGATTTTATGTGGAGGAATAAGAATATGCCCTTTATTCAAGAGAATGTAGAAAGTCTTGAAGAGATCAACTCCACTTGTTAAGGTGGGTTCACACGAGGCTAACTACTGCGCGCAATCATTGCATCTCTGTTGTTGACCCTGTATTGTCCTCGTATGAGCAGTTGAGACAACGTCGTTGGAATAATGGCCAACGGTTGTCCCAACGGGACAAATATGTGCCATTGACCCGTTATGGCCACGCGATTTTCCGGAAGTATTTGTGATCTTCTTTTGCGCTCAATTGTTAGCCTCGTGTGAACCCACCTTCATGTTTTGTAGTTGAGATCACTTGAACTTAATCAGCCCAGTAGACAAACTTTCTTTTAATGGATTTTGTTCAAAATTTGTCATAAATCTAAAACATTTTTGTTGAGATCACATACCAAATTTCCTCTATTCCGCTGAAAGATTTTTCATTGATCATGCTTATAAACAAACAGATGGACATAATTCTAAAAATGCATTTTTCAGATTCAAGGGGTTCTTTTAAGAGGCGATTCGTTGAATCTCGAATTTGAATTTTTTGACAGTTATAATACTTTCTCCTTGTATACTTCATATATGAGAAAATTATTTAAAATATGATATTAACAACGAATTATGATGGGGCTGATAAAGTCGTTGAAATTATTAGTATAATTTGATTGTCATTGTTTTAAAATTTTCTTTTAAACTAAATTTTAATCATTCATTGCATTTTATAATAATCACAATATGTCATTTCCGAAATCTTAAATTTTTTTTTTACTTGTTACATTTTTTAATCTAATTTTTTTCTGTGGACATTATAATAACTGAGAGAAAGAGTTTTGAAGTGTGCCAGAAATAATATTTAAGATGATTTTTTAAAATCTAAAAAAAAATCATAGTAAAACATACTGAAAGTTTTTGTCAGAATTTCAGTGCAACAAATCATTAATTTAGGAAAACTCTACAATAATATGCAATGAATGTAAAAGAATTTATTATAAATTGAAGGACAGCTTACCATAGAAGGTGTTGAATTCATAGAGAAGTTTGTTTTTTCGAAAGTCTGAGAGAGGCGCATTATTTTCTTTAATCTTACTGATGTCTTGGCCCATTGTAGATTCGTATGGACATCTGAAAAGAAACAAATTAGCATGACATGTAAATTCATAGGAAGAGAAGTCTTTATGATGAAGTAGGTGCAATTATGTCAAACAGCTGTTTTAATATCCCGCATATAAATAGCTGAGCGGCGATGAAATTGTTTTTATGTTTTTTTCATTTACTTGATGAATTTCATTTCTTATTGTTAGTAAAATCTATTGATCAAGTTCTCAAATTTTTCGCATTCTTATTTAATTCCTATAGGCAAACTATCTATTATATTGGTTCTCATGATAAGATTTCGGAAAAATTTCTTATATATATATATAAGTAAACAACCATAAAAACATTAAATAATTAAAACCCATTTCCAGAGTCATCAAAAATTAAACCGAAACTAATTAAGTCGGTATCGAAATTAAAATTTAATACGGAATTAAATATCAGAAAGTAAACAAAAATAAAAGCTAAATGAAATAAAAACGTTTTATGAAACTAATTTAATTAATACAATTAATATAATTAAGCAAACGAAACTAATTACGGAAATGAAACTAAAAATTATTTTGGTTTCAAACAAGTTTAAGATTTAAAAAATTATTGTATTTAGTGAGCGCTAATGCAGTTACTACTAAAATATAGAGGAATTAAATAAATTAACTATATAAGCTAAGTAAGGTAGAATGTTACAAATTTTGGTTGAATATTCTTATGTAGTTTTATTTTATATATTTTGGCTTTACTTGATGATGTTTTTAATGTTGCTTTGCTTTTATGTTTTTGCTGTTACAATTGGTGTGTCTCTTTTACTTTAATTTTCTTGGGATTTTCAAGTCATAAAGAGTCAATAGTGTTGGACGCTGTCCGATTTCCTCACAGAAAAATCCCATATTTTGAATCCTTGCCTAAGAGTTACCTTTGAAAAGATCAGATTCTTTTTCTATTTGTTGTAATTTTGATTATGTTGTATTCTTTCTTACTTAGGTTATATTGTTAATTTATATATATATATATATATATATATATGTGTAACATTCACAAAATTAGGAAATATAGTAATATAGTAAATTAAATGGTTATGAGGATGTAAACAATACCTGTATTTATAACAAATTTAATATTTTTAAAGATTTTATCAATAGAGAAAACTTTAGTAAAAGATTGAAAAGAGGTAAAGGTAAAGAAGGTAATTTTCAAATTATATTTGAGGAATTGCTGAATTATTGTAATTTAGATCACAATAGTGAAAACATTTATAAAATTAGGAAATGTATTTTTGGTCTTATAAAAAATGCAATTAAAGGTTAATAAATAATAAATTCGGTCATTTAAAGTTTAAAATTCTTACAATAAATGTGTAATTCTTGATTTTATTAAATTTAAGCTTAATATTGGAAAAACGATTTATTAACTTATAGTAAAAATACTCTAAACAGAATTAAGTGTGAAAAAGTTTTTGGATATTAAGTTCAAAAAACTAAAGTGACTTAAAATTATACAGCATAACAAAATTTTCTTTCCTTTAAAGGATAATACAATTGTTTCAATAGCATTTAGTTATTCAGTTTCAATAGCATTAAATTATTTAGTTACTATAATTACTATACCAAAAATAAAAATGAAATAAGCAAAACGGACGGCAATTGTAACAAAGAAATTTATAGAGATTATGTAGATGCCGACAAAGGACATATAATAACAGGGGATTTAAAAATTATAGATTCCAACTCTTTAAGAGACATAATGGAAAGAGGAATTAAATTTAGACTGAGAAAAAAAGTAAAGATTAAAAAAGCCATAATTTTTGTCGAACAAGATTTGAATATTTTTATTTCTAAATTATGTAGGAAATATCATTGGCCTCCAGAGGGTTTCAGAGAATGGAAAATGAGGATTTTACAAGGAATTAAAACAAAGTGTAATGCGGGTAACGTCAGAACTAAAGAGCGAGGAATTTATTTGAACATATCATTGAAAAAGGAAATAAAAAAAATTAAAAGAGAGGTTTATTATTACAGTAACAGATAAATCGGCAAATAATTTCTGTCTAATTTATAAATATTACTATAAAGAACTTTCAATTAAAGAATATAACTCTAATTTGACTTAGTTAATACCGAGAAAAAAGAATTGGATAAAAAGATGCTAGATTTAGTCAAAAATACTAACATTTAAACTTGCTCTGTAATTTATCCTTATTTGTTCCCAACAGTAAAATTTCATAAAAAAAACCCAATAAAATTTAGATTCGTAACTTGTAGCATAGGCAGTTACAACTACTATACGGGAAAATATTTCTCTGAATACCTGAAAATTATCCTAAATAAAATTAAAGATGAGAATAACTTTGTGACTAATAGTAGCATCGGAATTTTGGATTTTCTAAAAGGTAACAAAATTAATACCTATGACTTTGAAAATTTAGACAGCAACCTGCCCCATGAAAAATTAATAAATATATGTACTTTTATATATGACGAATATTTAAATGAAGATATTAATACTAAAAATAACTGGCTGGTTTTATGTAATTTTAATATTACCGAAAATTATTTTTCCAATTGTATTAATTTTTATAAACAAGTTAAGGGCATTCCAATGAGTACAACTTTCTCAAGCGCTTTAGCTAAAATTTTCCTGCATTATTACGAGAAAAAAAATAATTAAAAATAATTCAATAAATGGTTGGAGATTTATTGATGGTTTGATTTTGATTAACTTAGAGAATATCAATATTGCTTGAAATTCAATCTTCAAACCGTCCTGAATCTTAAAAATATGCTTTTCCAATAATATCTCCCTATCTGTGAAACCAATAACACTTTGCATAAGACAGATGGATGAAATTTATTCTTTACATCAAATTTGTAGATTTTTATTAAAGTTTTGAGTAAAATCCCTTTAGAATTAATCTGACTGTATGACTGTCCAAATTCAAATTAATACAATAACTGAAGAACGAAAAATCCAGATAGATAAATTTTGGTGCACTAATTTAACATCCTAAGTCTATCAAATTTGAAGCCAAATCTGTCAAACGGTTGAGCATTTGTTGATCTGTATTTTCAAGACTTGTAAACAAGATAATCCCAAAACGCAGTGATTTCAATATATATAATCTAATTTTTTATTTTAAAACACCAAATGGAGTTCTGAGCCATCGATCAAGCATCAGAGAAAAAGAATTCAAAATACATATTCGGTATGTATAAATCGTTTTCTATGATTAATCGTCAAAGATTGTGTGTTAATTGTTCACTATTGGTGATGGTCAATACATTAGTTATTAATATTATAATTAAAAAATGGTTAAAGATGCAATAAAAAAGCTCATTTATTAGAGAGTACGTGAGAAACTCATAGCATCCTCCATATCACTGAATCGAACTTCCTTTCAAAAAATTAAAAAAAAAAATAGCTTGAAATTTAGTCAATTATCAACAATCAATCAGCATTTTAAACGTAAAATATATGCATTTTTTCAGTCATAATAAATAATTAACATGTTCTCTAATGGCATATTGATTTTGAATACGAAGAAAGGCGTATTGTGCAATAAGATTACAGAAACATCTATTAAAAACTGCTGATACGCAGTTTTTCGGTTAAGTGATTACTTAAGAGAAACTGTAAAGTGTAGAGCCAGTCCCATATAATTTGTATATATTTAAATTTTCATAAAATTTTATTTGAAAATTTGTTTTTTGAAAGCTGTAATTTAAATTTAACTGTTTTTATCAATTGTCGGCGTTTTTAAAATAGTAAAACTTAAAATAAAGTTAAGTTACACTGGAAAATTAAACAAAAAACGTTCAAATGAAATGAAATACCAAAAATAGTTTTGACAGAATAGAGTAATTACATTAAAAAATAATGTAAATTTTTCGAATAAAGTTTTGGAATTTGACTGTCAATATTTGTACTTCAATTAGTCTTCACTGGTGCATATGATTTTAATTTCTAGGAGTAAAAAAAATTTATACAGGATGGAAAAAAAAGAAAAGAATATTTTACTGATATTTTAGAATCGCTTTTAGAAGAAGACAATATCGATTTTAATAAGTTCAGTAAACGAATATTCTTTTTATATCATTTGAAAAGCCCAGAAAATTTATTTTTCAAATAGAGAAAATTAATTTAAAAAAAATAAAAATTACATAAATTTTTTATTAAATCTATTTAATAGATCTATTTTAAAGAATTGATTTTGATTTCAGGAAGGATTATCAGAGGGTCTTGATATTTTGTCTAATGGATTCAATATCATTCCTTTTTTGAAGTTCTACAGACAACATATATTGTAAGATAACGCATGATTAAAATAAATAAAATCTAATTGCATTTATTATTCTTAAAGGATAGTATCATTATATGTGACATACAAATGTAAATGAAAATCTTATCTACAAATCACGAGTATTATTATGTGGAAAATTGTGAAATCAAGAAATTTGAAGAATTGCATTGTTCAAACAAGCCAATTCGAATTTTGTTTTGTCTTGTTTATTTGTTCCCCATATTTTAACGAATATATGCAATCAACATATAGAAACAAGCTAATTTATTACAATTTCTTTAATTCATTATTAACAAATTAAGTCTCAAATATTTAATTTAGTTGGCATATTAAAATATTAACAAAACTATTAATTTAAATAAAATATTCTACATTAAAAGAATAAAGATATTTGTGCTTTCAGAATTATATATTTGTTTTAATAAAATCTGAATATTTGCTTATTTATGACAAAATAAATTATACCATCAAATAAAAACAGCATAAATATTAAATTCTATCCACGAAATTTATTTAATTTTCGAAAAAAAAAAGAGATTTTTTATTTTAATTTTTTATTTAAAACATAAATTCAATATAAAAAAATATTGAGCTACATTGGAAGTATATTTCTACACTAAAGAAGAAACCCAAAATTACTTATTATTTGAATTATGATACTAAAGGAAACAAATAATTTAATATTTATCCGTGTCTTATTTTGAAACTAAAAGTGGAAATTTATTCAAAACACAAAAAGAAATGGCCCATTATTTCCTTCTTCCCTCCCCCACCTTTGAAATACTAACATATTATCATCATAGTTTAGACTAATGAATTATGTCCATTAATATAATATTAATATGATAATGCTCTAGTGTTAGCATATTACCTACAATTTGGAATACGACTGACGACACAGACTTGATGAAAAATTTTTGATAACCCTCCACAGGGCAAACCACTGGACCTTCAGTTGCTAAATTTGGCACGTAGTTTCTTCTTAAATGTAAGTGGTCAATGTGAAAGGATTTTTCAAAATTTTATTTAGATTTTTTTTATAAAAAAATTTATTTAACTTTCAATATTTTTTTGAATCAAAGACTTTGATATAAATTATTACACAAAAAGTCCATTTTCCATTGTATCAGTTACTGTATTTATATTTACACAAGCTGTGACGATATTAAATATATTATTTATGCGTTTTTTACAAATACTACAATTAAGAATAAAATTTTAAAAAGGAAACAGTAAGCGAATCGAGCTTTAAACATCATTCTACAACTAGAAGATCACATTTCCAATAAATGTTTTATATTTATAATTTCACAGTTATAAAATTTGTAAATTCATAATTTAGACAGCTTGGAAAGTTTTTATTTATAAAAGAGAACTTCTGTTTTTAGAATATCTGAAATGAAATCGTACTTACCTCTCGGATAATATTAAGAACTCATATTCCAGAGCTGTCTTTCCAAACTGACAATAGAAGGCAAATCTGGCACTGCTCACCGGCGTTTATTGTCCAGTGTTTCGCAAGGTCCGAACGGGAGCCATTAATGACAGTTTAAAAATCGTAAATAAACAAACAAAAAATGCTAACCAGTATTTGAATGGCACTGTCACAAAAGACACGTGGGAGTGACGTCAGCGATGCGATGAGAGAAAGAGAGCAGGTGTTTTCTAAAAGCGGAATAAATAATCGTGCATTTGTTTGATCTGATTGGATAGCGAATTAAACTAGATTCATCGCAGTTGTGGTTTTTTTTCTGTGCTGGTACCTTTCTGCCGGTTGCGAAAGTTTCTTCTGCAAATAGTCACTGATTTCTGAATTACTGATTCAGTGTTTGATAAAACAGATGGTAGCAATGAATGATTATTTGATGCGTTCGTGCCAAGATAACACTTCTGTAAAAGTAAATAAATAAACTGTTTTACGGTTTGAAAAAGTTATTCGGAAAAGTTTTTATAACATGTTCGATTTTTCGATTAACATCTTGTGGCAGTAAGTTCAGAAGCCAAATAACAACTTCCGGGCACAAGGGTACACTTTTGTCTAGCTTTTATGTCACACGGCTATGAACTCAATGGTCCCGAGTTTGAACCTCAAGAATGCACATTGGTGACAATGGTTCTGAACTAACAAACGCAACCTTCGTGGCTCCCTGTACCGGTAGCAAAATCCGCCGTAACGCTTGGCTCGACAAAAACGTTCTTTGTCCATCATAGCTCTTGGCACGTTAACAACAATAATAATTTTTTTTTAAATGTTCGTTTCCCGCCATAACACTTGACGCGATAACATCATTCGTCTCACCTCCAACTCACTGGAGGGGAAATAATGTGATGGTAAGTTCATAAGCCACATAAGAACTTGTAGACCGGAGTGCACACTTTTGTCTAAGGGTTATGTTACGTGTCTACGGACCCATCAGTCCCAAGTTCAAATTACGAACGCACAATCTCAAAACATCGGATCCATGTTACTAAAACATATAAGCTGCATTTTCGGTAATTGTTTCACTTTTTAAAAAAACAGCGGGTGGAGTCTCCACAAAACTTTATTTCATATTCTGTATTTAACTGATATTAAACCTTCACTGATATAAAAGAAACAGAAAAGTATCGACAAGACGCAATGAATGGTCATATTTTTTATTTTCCAGTTTTAATATCGTCCCGTTTACTAGCAACACTAGAGCTAGTTTGGAATGGACCTTGCAATTCTGAACCGCCGTCAGACGACGCAAACAACATCTGAGATGGCTCTTCCCTTTCCTCATCAGCGGAAGGACGTTTGGCCCCGACGGATTTAGCGTGCACTAGATCCACTTACACGACGACTTTTCAGAAGAATTGGGTCTCGAACCCGTAATTCTCCTGTTCTAAAGCCGAGACTTTACCATGAGTACACCGCGTCTTTTTATTTATTTATTTTTATTGTTTCTTGCACATTAAAATTTTTACCTTCGTTGTGTAGGGGGGAAAATATGAGCATGCATTTTCAGTATCTCTTTTCGATAGATTACATCCAAAATTTGTTTATAAAACTGTAATTTCAGTGAGAAAATTTCAATGATTTTAATAATTATTTTAGTTATTCATTTGTTTAAATTATTTCGTTTATTTATTTAATTACATTGCTGATTTTTGAATTATTGCACTAACATGCATACGAAAATACAGATTGCCAGGCAGTTAACCTTTTAACATACTTAGTTTAAAATGTGTTAAAGATTTACCTTTTAGATGTTTAAACTACAAACCAAAAATTATCCATCTAGCTTAATGCGTTTTGAAGTTATACATTTCGCTTGTACTGAGATAGCTGAATTCCTGTTAATGGATGTCGTTTAAAATTTGGTAAAAATTTACCAATCTGATGTAAAAATCACAAGTCAAATTTCATCCATATATCTTTTCAAAGGTATATAAGAAACGTGGAGGGGAGGGATATTTCACAAGGGCACCAGTCTTGCAAATTATGTGAAGGTGAAATATGAATGTATGTATTTTATGTTTTAAGCTAAAAAATAATAATAAAACGATTAAATGATATGACATTCTATGCCAGAAAATCATTACACATATGAATTTAGAAATCAAATGTATTATGAATTTTACTTAGCACAAAAAGTTTTTAATCTCTCATATACTAAGTATAGCGAAAGTATTGTAAATACAAAAAAATAAATATCTATACTTATAATAAAGCTCAATGTGTGTGTGTGAGTGTGTGTGTGTTGGCACTCAACAGGCCAGACCTCGGGGTCTACAGCTACCAAATTTGGTACATGTAAACCTTGGAGGTCGAGAATGTGCACCTTGGAGACCCCTTTTTCGAATTTTTATTTAAAATTTGAATTAATTAAAATTTCAGCGAAATTTCGACGTTTTTCCGCTATAACATCCGAAAATATTATTGCACAAACATGATTTTTATATCAATTTAAAGATTAAAAAAATAGCTTTCTAACAGTATCAGTTTTTTTAATTTATAACGTAAGCTTCTATTTTTAACGAATTTTTAAAGAAATATTTTAACCATGTTTTTAGCACGTGACTGGATAAAATAAAAGAATGCCGGAAGTTCGAACTAAAAAAAACTATCATCGCAAATCAAATCTAAAGAAATGCAACTTTTAGCACGTGACTGGATAAAATAAAATAAATATTAAATGGGATATTTTCTTTAAAAAATGCCAAGCAAAGGATTCTATAATCGTTTGCAGTATTTAAATCATTAATTGAATAAATTCTCTTTATTTATACAGGATTGAATTTATACAAGATATGCATTCAAATTCCTTTCCAATGGCCAATTTGTTAAACATTATTAATAGGCATATATATTGTTTAATACTATTAATTTGATCTAAATGAAGTAAATAATTACATTTTATGTAGTTTGAGTCAAACAATGCATTTATGAATAATGAGTTTTAGATTTCTTCATACTTTGCTCTGCGAGCCATATTTTACAAAATATTTTTATTTATATTTTAAATAAAAGTTGCTACATCAATCAGTCTCCTAAATCAATCATTACAACTGACTGATTTATAAAATTAAAGAATATTATTAGGAAAACGCGTTGTTTTAGAACTTTCAGTCCATCATCTTAAAGAAAATATTCATTTCAGGCCAATCAATGCCCGGAGTTACTTCAAGGTTAATAAATAGGTGATTTAATTGAAAATTTTATAACCCATCAGTCATGGCGAACCAGCTGATCACCAAAGGCCGCTAGTATAAAATAAAATCGAACGCGAGAATTAGAATTAGACGTCCCTGAATATGAAAAACGTATTTTTGAAAAACGTATATTTGTTCGTCAGTCTGTGACAAAGTTAATTCAAAAACGCTTTGAGCTAGATTGTTGAAATTTGTTACATGGTATTTAAATCAAATTTGTAGATTTCTGTCAAATTTTAATCAAAATCCTTTCAGAGAAAGTCTTGCTGTCTGAATATATAACACGGCAATAACAATTACATAGCAAGATAGATAAAATTCAGTACACTGATTTAGCATCTATAAATTAAGTTTTAAATTTCGAATTTGGAGTAAAACCGAGGAAAGAGTTTCTGTGTTTTCAGATACATGTAAACACCATAACTCAAAAGCGCAATAATTTAAATATATCAATTTTGATATGATATTCTGTGACTATAAGTGCAACTTTTTGTCAAGTTTTTGTTTCAATCTATGAGAAAAATTCGTCTAAAATGGAAATTTGATTTTCTTATACTGTTATTAATCGCATGCCAACGATTAACCTCTGAAAAACTCGCCAAGTGTCAAGCAAGATTGTGCGAGTAAATTATAAATTAGGAACTCATCCCCTAAAAGCAGACATATCCCCTAAACTTTTCATTTTTGAATGATGTAGCAAAATAGAAACTTAGTGCATCATCTAGTCCTTCTATTGATTTCCCCAATTTATTTTATCTCTTTACCCACAATAAAAATCACTGAAAATGCTATGCGTGACTAAAAGGGCGCAAAATTTTAATTATGTCAGGGTAGACTATTAAAATTAATAAATCATACCAATTAAGTTAAAATACGTCTAATGACATTAAAAGACCTGATTTACATGGGGGAAAAACTATTTAGGACAATAACATCTAACATATATGCATTAAAATAATACTAGGGGACAAAACCATGCTTTACTCTGGCTTCCAAGACATGCAAAATTTTAAAATAATTAAATAGGGGGATGCGGTGGCCTGGTGTTAAGGTCTCGGCTTCGGAACCGGAGGGTTTCAGGTTCGAGACTTGATTCCACCGAAGAACTATTGTGTAAGGCGGTCTCTTGCACGTTAAATCTATCAGGACAAACATCCTCCCTCTAGTGTGGAGTGAAGAGGGGGGTGTCAGCTCAAGTGTCGTCCTCGTCATCTGAACCTGGTTCAAAATGACGAGGTCCATCCCAAAACAGCCCTAGTGTTGCTTTACAACGGGACGTTAATATAACTAAACTAAACCAAGACATAAACTGATTGTTCAGGGCAGCGGTTGTAGAGGACCGAATAAAACAGTTCCGGTTACATTTATATATATATTGGGCAAGTAATACTTAAAATAGTATTTTATTTACATTTACATAGTCTTTTTATTGTCCTTTTTTAATTTTTTATATAAATATTAAAATTCTATCATGAGTTGTATGGTGAAAAAATATAATATGATTAGTAACAAATAATGAATTTTATTCTTCTTGAAAACACAATGCACAAGTAGCAAAACACAGGCGAAGTATATTAAAAGCAACACTTCTAATAAACAGTAGCAGACAGTAAGCAAATCAGTAATAAAAATTCTCAGCAGCTCATAGCGGTCAAAGAGAATTTGCAGGAGATTTCGCTCAACTATTTATTTGAGTTCAATTTCAACTATTCATATTTTTCGATTCATCTTATTGATTGACTTCTTTTCTCTGTTTGACGTTGCTTTTATAGACCTGTTAAAAGCGCATGGAATGTTTAAAACAAACTACAGAACTCGAGTCGAAATGGAGTAATCGGCAAGATTCTCGAATATTAAAGAATATTTAATTTTTGTAGCCAATACCGGAAAATTCGTCGGCAAGACAGGGGATCACAAATTCAGTCTTCATCCAACAACCATTATTACATCTGTAAAACTATCTTCTTTACTAGGAGAATTACTATGCAGAGAAACAAATTCGTAACATTAAGTTCGGGATTATATTTTTACTAGCTGATCCCTGGCGCGTTGCTGCCGCCAAAAAAATACTATTAAGTGAAATCAGTCAGTAAATTGGCTGTGTTTTATCGAAGTAGGATGAACGGTACAACAATACATAAAATATGAACAAACAAATATTCATTTTTATATATTAGATTTGTGTATTCTTTTTGAATTGTAAAACTAAGCATTCTTTCAGAATGGTAATGAAAGAAACTATTTGCTGTATCTCGTGATTCGTTTAGTATTCGTTCAAAATTCTCAAATTTAAGTTTACAGAACGTGATCAAAATATTTTTTTTAAAAATTGATTAAACTATTTATACTATAAAATCTCTAATATTGTTGGAACAATAATTTTTGAAAATTAAGATGGTGCAAAATTATTTGTGCTACAATATTTTTGGTGGTTACTGCGAAAAACGCTAAAATTTAATTAAAATATAAAACCCCCAGAGTTGGTCTCCCAAAAGTTTCTCTCATAATCTGTTATAAAGTTGTTACTTCTGAGAATGACTTGCATGTTATTTGCGTCATTTGTTACAAAGTATTAACCTTTAACTTGGATTTAGTATTTCTACAGAATTTATTGTCTCCAAAGCGAGTTTTTTAGAGATTAATCATTGGTAAATAAATGCGGTTGATATGCATATTTTTTAATTTTAAATAATTGTGCTATCCTTATAGCCTTCCCGTAGATGTAAAAATAAGCAGATCAAGTTTCATCGCAATCGGACGAACGGTTTAGGAGTGCATAAGTGACATACAGACAAACATTCATTTTTATTTAAATAGATTTAATTGATACAATGTAAGTGATGAAAATCAGATTATATCAATAAATTAGTATCATTTATATAGTGTTGGAGCAGTTGTTCACTGAAAGTAACTTGTTAGCTATAATATAAAATTTCAGTGCCTCATGAAATACTTAATGATGGTGAGTGAGCTAACCGAGTAGAAGAAGCATGCTAAATTCAAACACTAGCGTGACTCATATAAAAGCCAAACATAATGTAGAATTAATGAAAGATATATAGTTAAGCCTTTCAGAATGAGTAATAAGGAATGCTTTTATTATTTGGTAGTACAAAATTTTAAAAATTTAGATGATTAGAGAGAAACTCTCTGTGGGTATACGCTCATCTTACTTTTTTTATTTACTCGTGTACGAAGTATTCAAAGAAAACGTTTTGTAATCACCAAAAAGTAAATGCTTCTGCATATCGCATATCGATTAATATATACACTGATGGAAAAAAATCCCAACTCTAGGAAGGAGCTGTGCTAAATAAACGAAATTTGGTAGACGTGTTTATACATCTGAAAGATGACTTTGATTCAAATTTCGAGCTACGCGCGTAACTGTGGCGCTAGAAGCGACACTATGAACATGCAAAGGAGGTTTGCTTTAAATAAGCGCTGTAAGGTTCATGATCGTTATTTACAATTGAGATTTGACGTAGTGGGTTAATGTTAGTCAAGGATGCCTCTGAGAAGACGAAGAAGCCATTATCAACAGCTCACTGAGTTTGAACGAGGTCGTGTTGTAGGGCTACGAGAAGGTGGGTTTTCTTTCCGCGATATTGCTGAAAGACTTGGCAGGAATGTATCCACTGTGCATGAGTATTGGCGGCAGTGATCAAGGGAAGGTACTGCCTCAAGAAGACCAGGTTCCGGGCGGCCACGTGGTACTACTGAGAGGGAAGACTGTCGTATTCGGCGTATGGCTTCCTAATGTATTCCTAAAATTTCATTACTGTACAATAATTTTTTCTTGGTGTTGGGATTTTTTTCCCATCAGTGTATTTCGGAAAAAAAAAGGAATTTTGGGAATTGCATCTACTTCTTTTTCAAATATACATTGATCATAATTATTTGAAGAATATGTTACGGTACCCTCTCTGTCAACCTAAATAACATCATAATCAAAGTAAAAGAAACTAGACAGATGAAATTTGTACTCAATTTTTATTCTAAAACTGGATATTTCTAAGAATTTTCGAATCAAAGCAGTCATTCGATAGGTTGATGTTTTTCCGTCTAAGTGTATAGTGACTCGATAGTTCAGAAAAGCAACAAGCTAGATGCCATATCACTAACCACCGTGGAACTGTTCTAGCTGGGGGGGCCATGATTAAGGAGTCTAAACGCGTTTTTGTTGGAGTTCTGAGGAGAACGCTCAGTATTCCTGTCTGCCATCTATAGTTATTACACTAGATGTGTATAAAGTGGGGCATGTATTTTATTCCATGCACAAATTGATCTGTTGAGAAATTTATCCTCTTTGATGTGATGGACACAACAACAACAAAAAAAGAACACAAAGTAGTTAATTGTGTGAATTTAATATATGGTCTTTGCTTCTAACTGTAGATCTGTATCTTTTTTTAGTACTGAATTTCTGAACGGATAGAGTGTTTCTGGGTGTATTGAGCAAGGTACACAACGAAAAAAATGAATGAAATTTAGTATAAACCAAAATAGTATGTGTGATATCATCGATTATCCGAAACATTTGCCCCCAAAAATGACAACATTTGTCCAACTTTCAGAAAATGTAAGTGTTTTTAGATTCAATCAAGTTATAATCAAACCAATTTTTATATTTGCTTGGGAAATTAATCACTTTAGAGAAATGGCAGTCTACATAGAGCGAAACAAATAAAAATCTATGGAGCAACATTTGGTAAATACGGCAGGTGAGGCAACACATCCCAGTAAAATGCTTCTAATACTTATTTTTGCTAGTCTGACTATATGCGAGCTATTGAATGTTGAATAAGTGCTCCAATTGAAATGGCGTTACCGGAACTGATTGCGTTAGTTTATGATTGTGACTCATCTATTTACAAGTAGTATAAGCAAGCTTGAAATTCAAAGTATGTTATTACGCGCGAGTGCAAACAGCATTGTTTTTCACTGCGTGTGTCGAATGTCAAATTTCGTGCCATAAAAAATAGTATTTGAGGGGAATTTTACTGCCTTATTTTATTCAAAAAAAAATCAGCAAAATTGAAGGTCACAAAATTCTTGTTGAGACTTAAAGCAACTATGTTCTATCTGAAATAACTTGTTGAGATTGGTTTAAACGCTTTAAAAACAATGATTTTGATCTTGAAGATAAAGAACGCTCTGTTGCACCGAAGAAGTTTGAAGACGAACAATTGGAAGTATCTCTTCATGAAAACTGAAGTCAAGCGTTAGCTGATCTTTTAGAATCATTAGAAGTTGTTCACACAAGAGTTTAGAAACGTTTGAAAGCATTAGGAATGATTCAAAAGCAAGGCCGTTGGCTGCTATACAAGTTGAAGATGAGAGAAATCGAACGACGTCTTTTCACGTGTGAACAACTGCCTCAACAACAGAAAAGGGAAAGATTTTTGCAGTGTATCGTAACTGGCGATAAAAAATGGTGAAGTAAACCAGGTCATGCATCAATATATTCAGCAAAGCCGAATATCCAGGGTTCCAAGCTTCTTCACTGCATTTGGTGGGATCAGCTGAACATAGCTTATTATGAGCTCTCAAACCAAATGAAGCCGTCACGGGAAATCGCTGCAAACTGCAATTGGAGTTATTAAGCTGAGAATTGAAGGAAAATCAGCTGCTATACAAGAAGAGGTCATTTTACCGAAAAACAATGATTGGCCATATGTTGCAAAACCGGTAAAATCCTACTTAGAAATGCTTATGGGAAATGTGGATGGGAAGTCCTACCCCATCCACCGTATTCACCGGACAATGTCGCTTTCGACTGCCACTTGTTCCTGTCGATTACCCATTACTTTGCTCAGCAGCACTTCCATATAAATAAAGATGCCAAAAATTGGACCCACTTTTGGATTGCCTCAAGGAACGTGCCATTTTTCTGACGTGAAATTCGAATAGTAACACGTTTTTTTAATGATTTTTTAAAAATAAAACATCGATTTTCACACACACAAAAAAAAGCGAGAACTTATTCAACATCTCAATAACTTTGTTCTGTTGGAAAGCAGCCTTGTCATTTTAGACATTCTTCATTCAATGCTTTATTCAATTTCTGTTTGTATTGTCCATTATTAACAGTTTCATCGAAAAATAGTTCCAAATTTGCACATTGTTCCTTTTTTGGTGGTTTACCATGTTTTTAGCGATGTGTATTGAAATTCTCACTTTATGATTACTGGGACTACTTTTTTGCAAATTGTAATCAATAAAGCACGTTCACCATAAATGACCAAATCAACCGATATATGTCTGCTCCTACACGATTTGCAATGAAGTAATATAATACAATTTTCCTAAAACCAGCCAGTTTTAGCTGTTGGCTTATTTGCCCATATCAGCTTTTTAGATTGTTTGATATTAATATAAAATGCATATTTTGCTTCAAAAAATTCCAGCTTGTTAGTTGAAAAGATCGTATAACATAAATTTCATTGAAGGCATTTCAAATAAAAAAGTGTTTATGTTGCAAAATAAAAATGAAATCGAAAATCCTACTTCGGAATTAATGCCCAAAGAAAGGATTTTTTAATATCCTAATTTTTATATTGGCGAAAATACGCAATTGAATGTTTTGATTGTAGACTCGAATTCCGTCTCAGCATTAAAAACTGTTTATTACAACACTATAGAAATAAAATTAATATCATCAAAAAGATATTTCTTTGAGTTTTGATTGAATACAAAAACCATTGTTGTGCGACAATAACTGGAAGATATGACCTTCGATTTTCATAGATTAATTATAACTATTACACATCTGGAAATAGTTTAAGCCAATTTTTGCCTTCCACTTATACACTGAAGTGACAAAAGTCATGGGATGACTGTTAATATCGTGTCGGTCCTCCTTTTGCCCGGCGAAGTGCAACAACTTGACGTGTCATTGAGTCCACAAGTCGTTGGAAGTCCTCTGCAGGAATATTGAGCCATGCTGTCTGTATAGACGTCCATAATTGTGAAAGTGTGGATGGTGCAAGAGTTTGGGAACGAACGGACCTTTCGATGATGTCCCATAAATGCTCGATGGGATTCATATCGGGCGATCTAGGTTGCCAGATCATGCGCTGGAATTGTCCGGAATGTTCTTCAAACCAATCGCGAACAGTTTTGGCCCGGTGACATGGCGCATTGTCATCCATAAAAATCCCATCGTTGTGTGGGTACGTGAAGTCCATGAATGGCTGCAAGTGATCTGCAAGCAGCTGAACATAACCATTTCCAGTCAATGATCGGTTCAGTTGCACCAGAGGACCGAGTCCATGCCATGTAAAAACAGCCCACACCATTATGCAGCCACCACCAGCTTGAACAGTGCCTTGCTGACAGTTTGGGTCCATGGCTTCGTGGGGTCTGCGCCACACTCGAACTCTACCATCAGCTCGTAACAACTGAAATCGTGACTCAACTGACCCCGCCATGGTTTTCCACTGGTCTAGGAACCAGTCGATATGCTCACGAGCCCAGGAGAGTCGCTGCAGGCGATGTCGTGCTGTCAGTAAAGGCACTCGAGTCGGTCTTCTGTTGCCATAGCCCAAGGAAGACAAATTTCGCCGCACAGTCCTATCGGACACGTCCCTCGTACGTCGCACATTGATTACTGCAGTTATTTGACAAAGTGTTGCGTGTATATTAACATTGACCATTCTACACAGACGTCGGCGGTCTCGGTCGTTAAGTGCAGGTGGTCGCCCACTGCGCTGTCCATGATGGGATGGGATGCCTGAAATTTCATACTCTCGGCACACTCTTGATACTGTGGATCTCAGAATGTTGAATTCACTAACGATATCCGTCTAGCTCCAACTAACATTCCACGTTCAAAGTCTGTTAATTCTTGTCGTGCCACCATAAATCACGAAAAACCCGTTCACATGAATAACTTGAACACAAATGAAAGCTCTGGAAAACGAACTGCGCATTTATACTTTTTCACTGCGATACTACTGCCATCTGTATATTTGCATATCGCTATCCCATGACTTTTGTCACTTCAGTGTATATGTTATTATTTTGTATAACACCTGTTTATTGAATTTTTTTCTCTTTTTTTTCAGAGGGAATAGAATGTTTGGTGAACCTTATACAGAGCAATTCTAATTATATTTTGCAGCTTATTAATTAACAAACTGTTGAATTAAATGTTGTAAAAAAGTATAATGAATTAATCGGAAACATTCATATTAAGATTTGCTTACATTTGACTGCTGTCATTCGACAATGTATAATAACAACGATTTCTGTTACGTATGTTTGTGTTTTGAATATATAAAGATGCTGTTTATTTGACTCATAACTCGACATGTTTTAAAACCAAAAAAAAAAGTAATTAAATATAAACCAGATGTTAAGCCCTCATTTTTAAAGGTTATTTTATAATTTTAAAATAATCTCTCCTCTCTGTATTAACGCCATCATTTGAAAGCGGGTAAGGAGGTCATATTTATATATACAACAAATACTCACAGTTTATATCACCAATTTATAAAGAATTAGACCCGTTTGGTTGAAAGTAAGAGATATAAAATCAATACCAGATTACCTTCACAATACTATGAAGCTGAACAAAAACCGCTGTTTATTATAGTGTATATTAAAATTCTGCAGAGGACATTTTTCCAGCTTACTTGTTATACAAAAATAGTATAATACAAAATACTTTTTCTACAATAGCTGTTTTCTAATACCGGATCTTTTACCTTTACGGACCTTCGCAGAATAAAATGGACAGAAGACCGTTTCCTAAAAATGAATTATTGCCCATTATACTCGAAACAAATTTTCTAAAATTTGCAGAACATGAACGATTGTTTTCAAAAATATTGATTTACGACCCCACGTGCTGTTTGTATGTTGGAAGTAAACCATCTCCATTGTCTTTCTCGCCGCTAATTTCTGGAGAAAGCGAATAATTGCTCAATCATGCAATCTCAGACAAAACTCTCCGAATTTGCTGTGAATTCCCACTACTTTGGTGAGGGCAGATGCATTTGAAATAAAGGCAAACAATTGAAATAATTTCAACAATTTAAGTTTTATTTTCCCGTATATGAAGATAGGCAAAGTATTGTAATTGTCAAAAAATCGAAGTCGAGATTTTGACCAAACTCCACGTTCAAACTTCTCTAAGTTCGAAAAATGCATTTAAAAAAATATCTATATATCTGTCTGTGACAAAGATAATTCAAAAACGCTTTGGGCAAGACAGCTGAAATTTGGTATACAGCCTTTAAACCAACTTTTAAGATTTCTATTAAATTTTGATCAAAATCCTCTCATAGGAAATCTGTCTGTCCGGCTTTTCGAATAAAATTTAACACGATAATTATAAAAGGAAGAGAGCGAGATAGATGAAATTCGGTTCACAGATTTACGGTCTATACTGCAAATCATAGTCCAATCTTGAACCGCATTTAACTACTGACTGATTGTATGTTGGTATGATTTTTTAGAAACTTCATATATCAAATTAGTTTCGAATTTTTCGACTACAAGCGTAGATTCGTGTCAAATTTTTGCAACGGTTGAGAAAAAACGTGTCTAAAATGTATTTTCGATTTTACGATATCATTAACTATATTCCAAAGGTTAATCACCACATAACTTACGAAGGACGACCCGATGTGTACTAAAAATGCTACGCTCATGCCAAAAATTAACATTTCCTAATTATTCTGCGCCAGTGCTATGAAAGGCGTTCTCGGGCAGAAACAATTTATTAGAGGAAATATGAGAAAGTTTTGTGGGGATATCGCCCAATGGTTTTTTTTTTTTTTTCCTTCATTATGAATAGTGAGTCAGAAACGCTTTGAAATTAGAACAAAATATTTTAGAAAAAGGGAAATGCGCATCGGCGACTAGTTTGCTTTCACGGAATACTGGCTTTCCTGGCTGTAAAACTATTTTGACAGGGGATTTTTTTTTTAAACTCCTGTCGTATTATTTGGTTAGATTGAAAAAAATACGAATTTTAAATGTGTGTGTGTGTGTGTGTGTGTGTGTGTGTGTGTGTGTGTGTGTG
>JAPMOQ010029745.1:1729803-1777843 GCA_026543055.1 Argiope trifasciata | reverse complement strand
GTGTGTGTGTGTGTGTGTGTGTGTGTGTGTGTGTGAGTGAGTGCGGGCGCGGTACAAAATAAAAAGGGAAATTAAAATCCTACTTTATAACTAATGCTAAAAACAGCATTTTTTAATTTAAAAATCTTTATTTTAAATTCGTAAAAATATTTTATCAATAATTTGATGAAACAAGGAAATTAGTTTCAGTTGATCATAAAACTAAAATACTTGTTATACATTGAGTATCAATTTTTATTTTTAAAAAACTATTAAAATTAATGGAAAGATTATAAAGAATGTACTGATAACTCATTTTCTGAATTTTTAAATAATATTAAAATCATTTCTGTTAGATAATACTCTTGATGAAGATATCTTTTTAACCGACTTTAATGAACTTTAGAGAAATCTCTCTTAACGATTGCTTCTCATAATGAGTGATTCTCTAAACGAGTAAAACAAAAAGTAAAAAAATGACTCGCTTAGTAAGCGTTGTTTCGCAGTAGTGCCGAGACTTCAAGTGCTTTAAGTTGCACAGATACCGAAGTTTCAAATGCTGAATTGACTTGCACTTGTCTGTTTTGACTGTTTCTGTGCAGAAAACTCTTTTTATCTACATGGAAGAAGTTTGGGCAAGATAGAATTATTGAACTTGTTGATCACAGGCAAGTACCTGTGATCAACAAGATTACGTCTCTAGTCTAGATTATGGGGCTAAATGTGTTTGCCAACGATATCGGTGAGCTAGTGAATATAGCCAGAACTACTAAAGAGTTTATGGAGCTGTGTGTCACAGTAAAAAGCTGCTGAGGAGTGGCGGAAATAATAACCCCAGCAGAATAACAACCTTCCAATGAAATAAGAGAGAAGCTGAAAGCATATAAAATTACTGCATTGTACATTAAGCATCGTCTAAATAAGACTGTAGCTGTTCACGTAATGAATTCATTTAATGACATACTGTACTAAGTTTTCTCCAAAGTGTTGCGAAAGGCAAGAGTCTTTAGACAACTTTCTTGCAAATAAAAAAAAATTCATTATTATTAATAAAGTTGATTATAAATTATTTTATTATAAATACATTTTATTATAACGATATTCCTTTTCGAAATGGAACCCATTCTCTCTTTCGTATTGGATTTGCATTATGAGCAAACATCGAGAACGAATTATGCTCGTTAAGTGAAACTCTTGATGCTAATCTACTCTTATTACAATACAAAACTTTATTTAAAATTAAATAAGCTTGTAACTTGATTTATCTGCTGGTATGTTTGCATTTCAGCAAAATTAATGCCGAAATCTTTCTAGTTGTTGAAGTGGGAGAATTTAGTAAATTTTTATTTTGCAATATCTCTTGAAATATAAGCTGGTAAAACATAGGTGGCTATTGATGAAGCATCTAAGATCATAAGCTTCCATTTGCAATACAAATTAGCGAAATTGACACAGAGATTATAAATAAAATCCCTGTCAAGGTTTTTTTTTTTTTTTTGCAAAATAAGGCACACATACTTAACATCTTTAGTGTAGACATCTATCAAATTTTGAACCAAATCCATTGAAAAGTTGGCCCTTTGTAGGTCTGTACTTTAAGAAACATGTAAAAGTGATAACTCAAAAAAATCCATGAAATATATTAAATTTGATTTAGGGTTTTGTAGGTACGTGTAGCTTTTCGATAATTTTTTTATTTTAATCAATTGGAAAAAACACATCAAAAATACAGATTCGATTTTTGAATGTTATTAACCGTATGCCAGACTTAATCGCAATCACTAACCAAGAATAATACGATTGATCCAGTAAGAAAACTAAACTCACCCAAAAGGTTAATATTTCGTAATTATTGTCCATCTGCCATTTGTCCATTTCACATCTTCTACTGTCCTGCCATTGCTGCTGCCATCTTTTGTTTTACTTGAAGATTAGTTCTCCATCAAATTGTAAACAACATACCACTGGGAATTCACGGGTTGGTCAGTCAGCGATCATTTCAAGTGGCGCTCCAAATCTCCCAGACTTGTGGGCGTACTCCAGCAGTCTCCCAGAAATTCTAACTCCCTTTTCCAAAACACTCTGCGTATTTTATCTCAGCCACAATCTCCACCTCCTCTTCCTCAGTGGCTAATGGTCCTCTCTTCCGACCAATCACGTCCAGAAAAAGGGCCATTTCAAATAGTGCCAGTCCGTCGTCGGAAGGTAATTAAGGCGCGCCGAAAAATCTGGAACATGGGGTCCACTCACAATGGGGAAATTTGGCATCCAAATGTCCGGATGTTTGATTGTCTCTGAAAGCACAATTACAATCTTTTGGACAAAGAATTTCCACGTGTGTTCTTTCAGCTATAGATGCCTCAAGTCCCGAAAGGAGATCGTCTGCAACATCTGGTTACTTCAAGGTGTCTAGCAAATACAAAGGCAACACAGCTGGCAGAAATATTTTATCACTAAAGGTTGACGGGGAATGTTACGCGCTTGTCTCCTTCCAGCTGGCAAGCATGGAAGTGGAGCTGTCGTGATATGGGCAGCCATGTCCAGGCTTTCTGATGAACCAGTCATAAACCTGAAAGGAAGGGTCACTGGGGAGGTCTAGAGAATTTTAAAAGACCAGGTCCATCTTATTGCGAAAATTTTATTTCCTGCAAGAGATGGAATATTCCAGGATGATGATGCACCTACCTATGCAGGGAGACTTGCTTATTCATGGTTTGATGAACAAAAAGAAGAATCCAAGTCTCATTGCATGGATAGGTGTCTTGATTTGCACAGTCACCCATCCTCAATATAAATGAACCATTATGATCTATTTTAGAGCATTCAATATGGAATCGATATCCTCCACCGGCATCTCTCTTAGAACTTTTACAATATCTCCACGAAGAATGGTGCAATATTCTGCTAAGCAATATGCAACACTTGTATGAATTTACTCCTATGTGAATCCATGCTGTATTAGATGTCAAAGGTGGTTCTACACCGTTCTAATAAAGGATTTTTAATAAATTTTTCTATTATTTTGATAACCACTTGTATATATAAAACGTAATTATAAACAACTACTCCGACTCTTACCAAAAGTACGCGGAAAATTTGAATGACCATACACCACTAAAGTATCAGCAGGAAATAATGCTAAGTATTGAGAACTATCACCGACTATTCCAGAATCCCTCCCACAAGAGGCATCTTCCGTCCTCAAAAGGGAGTAGCTAATCTTACTCTATTCCTGTATCTCTCTGGGCGCGAGAACTAAGTAAATTTATTTTCTCCATATCTGAGATGTTCCCCCTCCCATCCCGGAAGGATGATTTAAAAGATAAGCCATATAACTGACCTCCTACCCGTCGGTAGGCACATGGATAAACCACGTAAAACTGAATGACCGGACCACCGCAACAGCAACAGTGATGGAAATTTGTAGTTGAATCCAAATGGCCGTCATCGGCCACGGTACAATCCTTCCCTTATGGAATACGTCCCATCATTGATGTGAGGGTCAGACCTCCACCTATTATTGTACCCACCGAGTTGGCAAGATCCAACCACCATACCAGAAGCAACTCATCCTCATTTGAAGGTGCCGCCCGGGGGGGTGATTAAAAAGGTAGTGATGAAAAGATATAGATTTAGAGGATTCAGATCATTCTTTTTTTATTCCTTCCTTCCAAATAATTAGTCAGCCAATGAGAGAAAAGAGCGATAGGGATGAGGAAGATGGGAGAAAAATGAAGACGACTTGAAGACCCAGATTACAAGGAAGAAATCAGAGGGAAGATTACACATTTAAAAATATTATTTGTTTTACCATTTGCATTAGCATATGATTTTTTTAAGATCTTCATTGCATGCACATTTTAATTATAGTGACAATATAATAGGTAGATAAACATTGGAAGATATATAACATAGCAAGAAATGTGCAATTTCTTTGATATATATATATATATATATATATATATATATGACTTTAATATATATGATAATTTTAAAACGCCGATTATTTTCGTTTTCTGGCTATAAAACTAAGCGCGTATGCTATCTGAACAATTTTTTTTATATTATTTATCACAACAGATATAAAGAAAAATACAGAAAAGAAAAGATTTGCTGTAGTTTGTACGGATGATATCACAAAACATAAACAGCATGGTCTAGGAACACGCATTCAATATATCAAAAATGCCTCTTAATATTCATCAATGAGACTTTTCTTTCTTCCATTGCAACATCAGCAAAGCAGTTGTTGAACTATATTTTGAAAATGATAGAGTTTTCAATGGCTCTTTCCTATCATGGCTGCCATGATCATCTGACTTAATCCCTTGCGACTTCTTACTGTAAAATTACTAGAAGGGTATGGCCTACGGGGATTCAACTACGAATTTAGGTGAATAAAGAACGCCAATGACGCAACGCATTTACAGTAATGTTTGACAACGGATTCTAAAATCCTCCTTTTGAGCATACATTAGGATGGTTTAATTATTTAAAAAAAGGAGGGGGAAGAGGAAAGATGAAAAGAAGAGATGTTTATATCTGTATAAATATACAAATGAATGTTTGTCTGTATGTCTCTCATCCGTTGCCGTACTGCTCTTCGGATTGCGATAAAACTTTGTATACTTATGACTTGCACTCACAGGATGATTATAGGCATAGTAAAATTATTTAATAAGATAAAAATTATTCTCGGGTCTGTTTATCGCATCTATTAACCAAGGATTAATGTCAAATTAATTCGTCAAGGAGACACAACATTTTTTTCACATAACCAATTGTACGCTGGATGCTAATTTGGACAGTCAAGAAACTGATTTGTTTCTTCTGAAGACGGAAAAACAAATATATATATATACTAGCCGCCTTTGGCGACCAGCTGGTTCGCCATGAGTAATGGGTTCTAAAATTTTCAATTAAGTCACATAGTGATTAGCTTTGAAGTAACATCGGGCATTGATTGGCCTGAAATGAATATTTTCTTTAAGTTGATGGACTGAAAGTTCTAAGAGAACACGTTTTCCTAATAATAATTTTTAATTTTATAAATCAGTCAGTTTTAAGGATTGATTTAGAAGACTGATTGATGTAGCAACTTTTATTTAAAATATTAATAAAAATATTTTGTAAAATATGGCTCACAGAGCAAAGTATGAAGAAATCTAAAACTCATTATTCATAAATGCATTGTTTGACTCAAACTACATAAAATGTAATTATTTACTTCATTTAGATAAAATTAATAGTATTAAGCAATATATATGCCTATTAATAATATTTTACAAATTGGCCATAGGAAAAGAATTTGAATGCATATGATGTATAAATTCAATCCTGTATAATTAAAGATAATTTATTCAATTAATCTATACTTATAATAAAACTCAATGTGTGTGTGTGTGTGTGCGTGTGTGTGTGTGTTGGCGTTCTACAGGCCAGACCGTTGGACCTACAGCTACCAAATTTGGTACATGTATACCTTGGAGTTCCGGAATGTGCATCTCGGAGCCCTTTTTCCGAATTTTTATTTAGAATTTGAATTAATTAAAATTTAAGATAAATTTCGACGTTTTTCCGCTATAACTTCCTAAAATATTATTGCACAAACATGATTTCTATATCAATTTAAATATTAAAAAATTAGCTTTCTAATGGTATCAGTTTTTTTAATTTATAATGTAAACTTCTATTTTTAATGAATTTTTAAAGAAATATTTTAACCATGTTTTTATCACGTGACTGGATAAAATAAAAGAATGCCGGAAGTTCAAATAAAAAAATTATCATCCCAAATAAATCTACAGAAATGCAACTTTCAGCACGTGACTGGATAAAATAAAAGAAACATAAAATGTGATATTTTCTAAAAAAAATAAATGCAAAGCAAAGGTTTCTAAGAAATCGTTTGCAATATATAAATCATTTATTCAACAAATCTTCTTTATTTATGGTAAACTTGATTGAATTTAGACAGGATATGCATTGAAGCCCGACTTAATGGCATATTTATGTAATCTTTTGCAATATCTGTATCATTAATTTAATACTTTTTTTCCCTTTCTCGCTTTCTTTCAAAAAACATATTTAATATTTTGGCAACATCATCGAAATTTTTTTTAATATTTTGGAAGCATAACCGATGGTTAAAACTGACTGATTTATAAAATTAAAGAATATTACTAGGAAAAGGTGTACTTTTAGAACTTTCCGCCCATCATCTTAAAGAAAATACTAATTTCAGGTCAATCAATGCCCGGAATTACTTCAAGGCTAATGAATATGTGATTTAATTGAAAATTTTAGAACGCTTTACTCATGGCGAACCAGCTGGTTGCCAAAGGCGGCTAGTGATTTAAATATTGCAAACGATCATAGAATCCTTTGCTTTGCATTCTTTAAAGAAAATATCACATTTTATATTTATTTTATTTTATCCAGTCACGTGAAAAGGTGCATTTCTTTTGATTTATTTGCGATGATATTTTTTTTATTCGAACTTCCGGCATTCTTTTATTTTATCCAGTCACGTGCTAAAAACATGGTTAAAATATTTCTTTAAAAATTCGTCAAAAATAGAAGCTTGCGTTATAAACTAAAAACACTGATACCGTTAGAAAGCTAATTTTTTTTATCTTTCAATTGATATAAAAATCATGTTTGTGCAGTAATATTTTCGGAAGTTATAGCGGAAAAACGTCGAAATTTCGCTTAAATTTTAATTAATTCAAATTCTAATTAAAAATTCGAAAAAAGGGCTCCGAGGTGCCCATTCTCGACCTCTAATGTATACATGTACCAAATTTGGTAGCTGTAGGTCCAATGGTCTGGCCTATAGAGCGCCAACACGCACGCACACACACACATTGAGCTTTATTATAAGTATTGATTTCCCACCCTAAATATTATTTAATAAGCCCTAAAGCTCTTGAATAACAAAATAAAAAATGGAATAAGAATTAGTTACACTTCTCTTTTAAATATATCATTCAACTTCAATGAATGTATTCATTTCTTCTATTATATCTAATTAAACAAGACAGTCATTTTCAATTCTAAACGATATTTCCAAAATTATTTATTCCGCGGTAGCAACGCGGTGGGTACCAGCTAGTTTGACAATAACGTAAATTTAGATTAATTATCCAATGGGCAAACGTCAAAAGTGAGCTCTGGAAATGTACTTATCTTTCCACGTCTTACTCCTTAATAAAAGGGAATTGTTGAAAAGTGTCAGTCTCAGAATACTGAAACGAACATTATTAGCATTGATATACTCTGGTATTTTGTGGAATATGCACTTTTACTCTTAGGAGAAAACAGTGAGCAGCATATTAAATATTTCGTAAATAAGTTCGATGCAAACATCTACTTCTTGATGGTTTCATCAGTTTTTGCTTTATCTCCAGTTTTTGACCTAGAGTCAAATAAAAGTCTACTTTTTTTCCCATCCGCTGTGTCACCACCTTGTCGTGGTGGATGGACTTTGGAAAAAAAAAACAGTGCAGCAACAACATATCATGTATTTTATTTAGCATCTTATAGGAAGTACAGCACCATCTATTCATAAACTTTTGATGGGTTCTTTTTTTCAAAACAAATTTCCATTCCTTCACATATAATCAGATGAAATATTGGGTCATTTTGGAACGTGTTTCTTTTCTTACTGTCTTTTGAAAATACAATAATAATCATAATCAAGCAGTATACTGTATTTTTTATCATTATACTACTAAACATAGAATGCTAAGTACAGCACTATGAAAATAAAAATCTGAGCAATCGTGGCATTTACCTCTTTCGCAATGTTAAATTACATAATGAAGGTGATTATTCGACAAGCAATGTTAAAGCTAAAGACAAACAATTATTGGGTGCTAATAGCAAGAAAATTTGGAATTTGAAAAAAGAAATATAAACACACTAAAAAAATTCACATAATATTTTTTTTAATATTTTCATATACGGCTTTCAATAACTATAATTTTTACGACATACAGACCTTAACCTTTTTATCTTAAATGGTGCATTTTAAAATTGGATGCACCAAAATAAGAAAAACCGGACGAATGTTCAATCATTCGACACTGGATTTAACCTATGGTAGACAGATTAGGAAATTACTGATTCCAAGCAAATTGTTTTGAAGTGCAAAGCAGAGCCCGACTTAACCTAATGGGGGCCCTCACATCACTACTTCAGTAATGAAGGACCATGCATAAAACTTATGCATGGTATTTTTCGATTTGAGGGCCCCTTATAATATATGGTCAGGGGCAAGCACTTCATTGGGGGGCCCTCTGCATCACTACTTAAAGTAATGAAGGAGCATGCACAAAACTTAAATATGGTATTCTTCGATTTGAGGGCCCCTTATAATATGGTGACCCGGGCAAACACTTCTTTGGAGGCCTCTCTGCTTCTTTACATCAATAATGAAGGGCCATGCATAACACTTGCGAATGATATTTTTCGATTTGGACCTCATTTAATATGGGGTTTAATATTTAATATGGTAACTGCCTTCTATGCCCCTGTCTTAGTCAGGCCCTAGTGTCAAGTGAGGAAATTTTTATGTAATATTTAAAATCTGCAAAAAATGCTCATGTAAATAAACCTTTTTTTTTTAATATCAGAAAACAAGACCATAAAAACTTATGGAGATTATGGACAAAAACCTGAGGAGATTTTTAAAATTACTCAGAAAATTTTATTTACGATATTGCTTGATAAATTTAAATACTTAACCTGTCAATAATTCGAATTTTCTCTTTGATTCCTTGAGTTTCCAATTAAAATAATGTTAAACTATTATGTATAATTCGAACATATTTCGGTTATTTTATTATTATCTAACTAAAAAATTTATTTATTTCTAAATTGCTTTCATTAATTAAATGAGTTCATGCTTGTTGTCCTCTAAAACATAAAGAATATTTTTTTCATGTACTGGAAAAATACACCCAAGAAAGTTTTAAAATTCAGCAAAAAGGGGGTGGGGAGTATCTATGATTTTTTTTTTGACTTTATTAACCTGAAGTAAATGAAAATGATTTTAACCATAAAAAATTATTTAAATAATTATTTTCATCTTAAAATTATTGAAAGGTTTAAGGTTAAGTTTTAGGACTTTAATGATGACGATTTTTTTGTTATAATTTAACAAAGCTGTATTTATATCGAAAATTAAAGAGAGCAAACGTAATCATTAAAATTATATTTGCAAAAGTTCTTAATATTAATTATCGTAAAGAAAAATAGGAAGCAGGCGTTAAATTACCGAATATATAGAGGATAGTTAAAATATTTTAATAACATGTGTGAAATTTGAAGAGGTTTCCTTTTACCTTCTCCATCAAAATTCATTCAGTAAGTCAGTAAAATCCAGAGCACAATTGAACAGTCCTTCGAACAGTAACAAACATTTATTTAATAACTAAACTATATTAACAATTCTTACCAAGTATAAACCTGGTTCATACCGGATATAGCGCCGGTGACTCGCTATCAGATCATGACCACATCTGCAATTAAAATTTTATACGAATAAAATGTAGAGTTGCTAGAATTCCAAGCGACACAGAGAAGTACCAAGGCGCTGAACAAGCGGGTTGCAACAGCATGATATGGTATCCTTCGTAGTCTACTTAATATTCTGAACAAGAGCAAATTTGTTTGAAGGTAATTTATACATATTCTCCAATGTATCCATTCTCTTTAAAATTTCTGTTATTTTTAATCCTGATTTATCAATTGTAGAAGGTATCAAAATATATTTATCTTGATTCCAATATTTTTATGATAATTACCATTTCGGTTCTTTAATATAAAATTAATTAAATATTTTTACGATATCAGTAATTATAATTAAGATTTATCATCATTTAAGCTAAATTTATGAGGGTTTTTTTTTTTCAACCTAAAAATAAAATTAGTAAATGAAGTATTAGACAAATGAACAATTATTTTTGCATTATAAATGAATAATCGATTATTTAAATATATCAGCATATTGTTAATATAACATATCAAGTGAAACATATTAAGTGAAATGCTCTTTAAATTGTTAATTTAATGTGTATAATTTTGAATTTTTAAAAAAGCGCATTCATATTTTTAATTATTTTTCTTCTAAAATTAAATTAAAACTCGAGAAAAATAAACATTTTTTGCGTTAAAAAAACGAAAAAATATTATTTAAAGGTATTATAAGTTGTTAAATTAATTTGAAATAATTTTGAAACCAAGCACTGGCTCAGCACCAAACTTCGGTCTCGTGAATACTCAACAACTCAACTAGCGCCTTAACCAACTGCCCAATCGAAATCGAATCGTGAAGTAAATAAGAGTTGGTTGATAACGGCGTTCGACAGATTTAAAATATATTTTTTTGGTGTTTATAGTGATTAACAAAAAAATACTTTACTATACTTAAAAAGTACTTTAATAGCTTCCGGATTTGTTTTTCTTTGTGCTTCAGTTGCTGAGGTTTTTTTTTTTTTTTTTTTTTTTCGCCATTGCTCACTTATCTTTTTGTGTTAGGAACTTGAATAATGGAGCTGAAATGAAAGAGTCAATGATTTCTAACATGGATACAATGGTAAACAATATGTTTTATAAAAATAGCAAGAAAACTAATGAGCTGGTGATTCGTTCAGCATCGAAACAATTTAATGAAATAAATGTTGTGTTCACAAATGCAGATAAACAGAAACAACTACCGAAATTGAATCCTTTCACTACCCAAGAATTTGTGATGGAAAATGTCAACAGACATGAATACATAGATAATATGAAGTATACAAGTCAGGGTAAAATAATATTCTCAACTAAGGATCCTTTATGTGCGGTAAAACTGTTGTCACTGGAAAAATTCGTGGAGACAAAATATACCACAAACATTATATGGGAGAATGTATTTTCTCGATTTTTAGTTCAAGATATCCCTACAGATACACCATTAGGACAACTTGCGGAAAGTATTGAAACAAAAATAACATGATTGTTGTAGAAATGAGACGTTTTCTGAAACAGAACTCTACTCGTGTGACCTCACCTGTGCTGGTTACAATCATTGGGACAGCTATTCCAAAAGATGTTAAAATTGGTTTTATCAACCAAAATATAGAACATTTTGTCGACAGACCGCGTCAGTGCTCTAAATGCTTTTCTTTTTTTCATCCATCCCGAGTCTGTGATAAACTCAACGCGTGTGCTAATTGCGGCGAAATTCACGATGGCTTATGCCAAAATGTAACCCGATGCATCAATTGCAAGGGAAACCACAACGCGAAGTCCAACAGCTGTCCTATGTATGCAAATGAAAAAAATATATTAGAATTAAAATGTCATAATCATATAACCACAGGAGAAGCACGTAGAATCTTTTTACAGACGAGACAAAATTATGCAGAAGTTACTAAATCGACCCCAGCAGTATCTGAGGTTCAGGATTCCATTAACGCAAAGTTTGAATCGCTCATGAAATCGATAGACGAGAAATTTGAAAAGCAAGTAACTTTGATAACAAATATGTTGATGAAATCAATGGACGCTATAATTGAAAAAATCCACAAAATTTTCGCGCAGGGAGGACAATTATCCTCTTTCCCTGCTCGTAAAAAGAGTCTTGTTTCTATCCTTAATCAAAATGTATCTAACATTCCCTGGGATACCAGAGTTTCTTATGATGAAGAAGAACTACCTGACGGTTAGTTGGTGCTTCTTTGTTTTCATTGTTTTGCTCGGCTGTTTTTTTGTTTTTGTTTGTTTTTTATGTTGGCCTTGACAGTTTTTTGCTTAGTCGTTAGTTTTGACTTTTTGTTTTGGTGTTGCGCACCTTATTTGACTTGTTATTTACTTTGACATTTCTTGTATTGTTGCATCGCATCTTTTTTTGACTCGTTGTTTACATTGTCACTTTTTATATTGGTGTCAAGTAACGCCTTCTTATTTGACTTTTTTGACATTCTTTTTTCTGAAGCCTCATCAGCTAAGTCTGAAGTTTTGTGTATTTTCCAAAGTTTGGAATGGGGTCGTTTTCTTGCGCCCTCTTTGTTTGGTGTTTTCTTTTTTCGTTAGAATATCAGTATTTTCTTTCCATTGATTTATATATATATATATATATATATATTTTAACCAAGTATGTCATTTGTTCAATGAAACTGCCATAGTATTAAAAATAAAGGCATCTGGTTACACCAACCTCCCTTTTCAAATTCAGACTTTTGGATTTTTCAGGAAACCTACCTTAAAGAGACGGACAATTTTTCTCACCCCGATAAAATTATTTTTCGTACCCATCGAAGTGATCGGTTGGATGGTGGTTTACTGATAGGAATACCTTAAAATTTGGCTGCTAGGGTCATCCTTAGTCAAGAAAATGATCCGAATTTAGAGTTACTTGCAGTTGAAATTCATAAAGATAAACAAAAATTCATAATCAAATATTTACGCACCACGCGGTTTTAACATAGATCAGATTAAAACATGTTTAGATAATCTTAACCACCCAACTTTCATTTTTGGAGATTTTAATCTGCACCATTCCCTTTGGGGTGGAAATTATCACTCACCACATAGCGAGGAATTTGTTGACTGGCTGAATAACTCCGACTTCACGATTCTAAATACCACAAACCCAACACATATCACTAGCTCCAATAGTAATTCTATCATTGATCTTTCCCTATGCTCTAATTCTCTTTTTCATGAAACTGAATGTTATATTTTTGGATGCACTTTCGAAAGTGACCATTTACCCATAGTTGTTTCATGGTCGAAACTGAAAATATCATAAATCCCTTAAAAATATCAATTGGAAACTAATATGAAAGAAACAAATAAAATATTCAATTCAAAGAGCCAACCAAACATAGAAGATATTACTGATAAAATCTCCCATAGAATTAACAACTATACAACAATCAAAACAATATCTAATGAATACCCACCATGGTGGAATACCGCTTGCCATAATTTTAGACGCTTAAAAAAACATGCATGAAAAAAAGCAAGACACAATATTTCGACATCTGTTTGGATCAATTATAAAAAATACAGAAGCAGGTTAAAATTTCATATTAAAAAAGCAAGAGAAAATTACTGGAATAATCTGAGTAAAATATCACAAAACCCTAGATTATTTTTTAAACTTTTAAACAAAATATCGAACCATACCAACCCCAACATTAAAGATAATGACATTATTTTCTATAATAATCACTATATTTGTAATCCGAAGACCCAAAGTAATCTTTTGCAAAGAACTTTTCAATGCAAACTCTGAAATTCCAACCTCTTCCAATTGACTATAATGATAACAACGAATTCCTGAATAAAACTATAGAAATGTGGGAACTTAAAAGAGCAATTCAGAAATCAAAAAATTCCACCCCAGGTGCAGACAAAATTACTGTAACATGGTTTAAAAAACTAGATGATTTATCACTTGACAAAGTACTTCAAATGTTTCAACAACAACTTGATGGTTCCGCAATTCCAAAAAACTGGAAGCATGCAATTATCATCCCAATTCCCAAACCAAATAAAGATAAAACAAAAATAACTTCTTACAGACCAATCGCCCTTACTTCAGTATTCTGTAAAATGTTTGAACGCATCTTAGCGCAACGCATAATTCATTATATCGCAGCTAATAAAAAACTGAATCCAAACCAACACGGCTTTGTACCCTTTAGAAATAACCATACTGCAATTTATAAAATTTACACTGCAATTTCAGAAGCTCATAAAAATAAAAAATTTTTCATTGGCATAAGTTTAGACATAAAAAGTGCATATTATTCAGTTCATATTGACGATTTAATTTACAAATGTACCCAACTTGGCATTACAGGAAACATCACTAAATGGATGTATAATTTCCTTCAAGAACGGACATTCCAAATTAAATGGCGAAATGTTTATTCCGAAGTAAAATTTCTTTATAAAGGACTGGCTCAGGGCAGCGTCATCTCACCAATTTTGTTCGCAATATTCATGAAGGATTTTTTCGAGACCTTGGATTCAAACGTTGATTGCTCGATTTTTGCTGACGACACTTTTGTATACTGCTCTCATGACTCGATAAATTATATTAAAACGAAGTTACAAAATACAATGGAAAACATATATACATGGTGCAATTACTGGAAACTATCCATTAGTGCAGAAAAAAGTGCTATAATAGATTTATCTAAAAAAAATAAACGCCCTACCCTGTATAAAATATGCTGGTATTCCCCTAACATGGAGTGAAACGATTAAATATTTAGGAATCCAGTTTTCAAGAATTAAACAAAATAACAGAATATTACAAAATTTAAGAATCAAGGCTCTTAAAAAAATTTTCGGTCTCAAAATACTAGGTTTCAAAAGAAACGGTGCAAGAACGAAACACCTAATTACAATCGCTAACAACAGTATACGTGGCATATTCTTGTATAGTCGTCCCATAATTAATAAATTTTCCGAAACACAACTCAAATCTTGTAACACTATACAATGGCACTCAGAGTAGCTCTCGGAGTACCAATTTGGACCCCCAACATCATCTTATTAAAATTAGCTGGCCAAGAAATACTTTCAGACAAGATCAAACGTCTAGCAATACAATTTTTTATAAAACAAATGTCCAACCAGTCCTTTTCACCTTTGGTTGATAATCGCAATGAGATGGATCGTTTTTTGAGCGACAAAGATAAAGAAATCATTCATAACACTTTCCAACAACTTGATTGCGTACCGGATCATATAATTACCATGCCACTCCATCTACAATATAACCCAAATTTATGCAATATCTTTTTTAATGAATTCAGGTTCCAGAACAAAGGTTTACCAATCCCAATTATTACTGCAGCTTTCACTGAGTACTTACAGAATCACTTTAAAAATCATTTTATTATAGCTACAGATGGCTAGAAATCTGAAAATTCCACCTCAATTGCAGGTGTTTCTAGCATTAAAAAATTTCTTTACAGAATTCATACATTAAATTCAGTATTCACTGCCGAAGCCTTGGCAATCTGCCAAGCGGTGGACGATCTTTCAATCCCAGAAGAGCCCAATCTTATTATTTCGGATAGTTATTTAGTTCTGTTAGCACTTAAAAATGTCACTTTACACTCTCCTAAGGTCATCCAAAGACTCGCCTCAAAAATTTATATCAGGAAAAAACTAAAACAAGAAATAGTTCTTTTGTGGGTGCCTGGACATTCCGGAATTTCCTTTAACGAAGAGGCTGGTTATCTTTCGAGGAAAGTCTCGGCATCTACACCATTTCTAGAATGGATTTCTAATGAAGATATTTTTTCTACAATGAAAAAAATCTCTAGACAAAGCGCATACGAAAACTACCTAAAAAGTAAATATCAACCATTACTGGGGGAATTTCCCGACATTATATCCATCTCAAAATGGACAGAGAACAGAATACAAGATAAAATCATTGCCCGTATAATCAGCAAAACCATCATCACTCCAGGACTTCTTCATAAATTCAATCTTACAGATAACCCTTTGTGCAGCAAATGTGGAGAGATAAACGATATTTCTCATATCCTTTTCAAATGTCAAAAATATTCAACGTACAGAACGGTGTTATGGAACAAGTTTCAAATAGATGATCCTGATATTTACTACGATGTTCTCTTATCCCATGTTTTCGCCAACAAAAAAAATCTGCTCATCTTTCTGCAATCTCTCAAGTACTTTGATATTTCTTAAGTTGCAAAAACGGACTCTCTGTGTGTGTGCGCGCATCCTTTTTTTCACTCCAGCAGGTGGTGCTTCCTCTGTGCATTTCGGAATACAGGAATGTTAATTTGGAGAACTTCTAATCGCTGCTTTGTGGAAACCAGGGGATTATAGCTTTTGTCGCTCCATATCCCAAAATATTTACATTCAAGATTCAAGATCCAACTGCCCACATCAGGAACTCGAGGACAGAAACACATTATTAGTTTATAAGCTATATTGAAAGTTTGAAACTCATTTGACTTTCGAAATTGACTTGTCAATGCATTTTGATATTTTGATGAGTGAACATCGTAAAGGCATACTACCATTATGCTAAATCTTATCCCGAACTGAATTTTCCAACCAGTTCCCTCACCGTGCGATGTAGTAGAAAATGGTAAAATGCTGTTATCCTCTGAGCATTGTTCAAAATGATGATATTCGTCCCTAAATTGTCCTCAAAGTTCTCCTAAATGTTTGGCCTTAACTGAATTAAATTTTCACAAAACCATGTATTGATTGAGTTTTCATGTGATGAAATATTTCATGAGATTCAGAATTTGATAGCCAAAAATATGATTTTTTAATTTTACGGTAATAATACAGAATTTTGAATATAGGAAAAATAGAATTAATATTCATGTTTTATTATATACGATATGATTGTTCTAGAAACGACTCTGCTTTACTAAATTAATATTCGTAAATTTTATCTATTAACAATTTTTTAATGTGCATAATTTAGACCCTTTATATCAACATTATTTCAATGCATTTAATATTCAGTGTTTTCTACGTTAAGATAACTCTTTTCGTTAAAATTTTAGCTTAATATTGCGTTTAACAATTATGAATTTTTTTAAAAAGTTAAAACAATATGATAATGATAATTAAACGTTTGGAATGCATTTGTTCTAGTGTGCCATAAAATAAATACTCAAATATCTATTCCTTTTTCAACTAGAAAATCAAATTTCGTAACTGCGTCCGTAACTTCTAACACCATCAGCAGCGAAAAATTTGTTCTGAATTGTTATTGTAATGAAATATTTACTGTTGCTTAATTATATTTTTATATCAACTAAAGAATAAAGGTATCTATATTTTGCACTCCGCTTAGTTTCTTCTAGAAAATTTAAATACGATTCCATCATAAAAATTATTTAAAGATTAATTTTAAAAACGTTGTAATATTACCGGCATCACGTATTTATTGAAACAATTAGCTTTACTTTCTATCTGACATTTAAATATATAATATTGTGCTAATTTTGTATTCTGTTTAAGAAGCAAATTTGTTTTTAATGTTCATTAATTTTATTTAATTATTATATGCTATCACGTTTCCTTTATGAGAAGCATGCTGTTAGATTACTTGTTAGTTTTTAACAGATTTATCGACTTCTTAAAATGTAAAGCTACGTTAAATCTAAATGGAAACTAAATTGATTTTACCTTTAAAACATTATGAAAAATTTTTTGTTTGTTTTTAAGGTGATTGTATTAATTTATCAAATTCTGATATTGTAACTAATCTTTTATAATTAGATTTCATGGTGATATGATCATCATATCGCTTATTGCATGGGGTAATTTAATTCAAATTCATAACTCTAGATATTTAGCTAGTCAAAAACTGTTATATTACTGACAATGTTAAGACGAAGCTATAAAAATATTAAGAAAACATTTTTATTTGTTGTTGGAAAATGTATTTGTATTTGGTGATTTGCTTTTAATTATTCAAATAATTGTTGTGCTTTAGTTCTGTGAAATGGAATGTAAATAACCACAGATTACATAAAATTATATTGCTTGCATTTAAATTATTTATTTAACATTTTGTATGTCAAACACACATAAGTTTCCTTCTAGATTTTTAGAACCATTATTTCACTTTAAAAATCTGACTTATTTTTCAACTGCTTAGCATGTATTAAATGTCTTAGTTTATTTCATAATATTTAATTATTTATTAAATTATGTTTTAATATGTTATTGTATTATAAGCAAATTTTTTATATGTTTTTACATTCAGTGGCTAATTGTTACAATTCACCTATTTAAAAAAATTGTTTTTTATGCTTAGCTATTCCATTTTCATTCATGATACTTCATTTTTCTTGTATTATGAAATTTAAATATTTAATATTTAGGGCAGTTTTACTTTTTATTTTATAACTTTTATATAATAGTTATTAGTTTTAAAGGTATTTTAATTGCAGATTTCAAGCATGTTTATTGTAAGTCTAGATTTTTCTAGAAATTTCTAGATTTTTTTAAAAAAATATTTAATAGATATTGTTATTTCAATTTAATATTTATTCTTGTCTCAACAAGTTTTAAAAGAAATTTTTTTTTGTTAACTTAATGGTTTAAAATTCATCTTGACTGATTTGTGTATTCTGCTTTTCATGAAGTGCTAAGCAACATACATATTATTCTACAATATTTTGTGACATTTTTAAGAATGATTTGTATTCGTATGGATGTAATACATTTTTTTTATTTGCATTAGTGCTTTTAATTTCTCTTTAAGTTATTAATAATTTAATTGAACTGAAGTATCAAATTAATAACAATCGTATCCTTTCTTTTCTTTTCTTTTTTTGTCAAATCAAGGTCATTTTATAAACCTTATTTTAATTAATTTATTTTTAGATAGAATGGAAGTAACAGAAAATAATCTGCAAACCCTTGTAGGGTATTTGCAACATACATTGAGTCCTGATCCTGCTGTTCGTAGACCAGGTATGTATACTAAACACTAAAATATTTATTTATTAGTGGAAAATTTTATTGTGATTTTAAAATAGCCTTTCAAATATTTCATTATTCTATTATTTTTTTTAAAATGTATTTGTTTTATATAATGTTTATTTTCCTCTATTTATTTTATTCAGTCATCAGTTGCTTTTTGATGGGTTTCCAAAATTATGTACTTTGAATGTTCGGAAAATCTGTAACTATAAATTTTTTTTATAGTTTATTAATGTTACAATAAGTTTGATATTGAAAGTTCTAATACTTGGAAACTTAATTGTTTGTTTGTGTGTAAAAGTTCAAAACATTTTATGCTAAATTACATTTTTCTAAGTTTTATGCTGTATCAGTTATCTGTATTTGGCAATTTTTCTCTTAAGGAGAGGAAATTCAATGTGTATAATGTTTATCCTAATTCAATTGCTTAAATGTGTATTTGGTTGATACAATTAATCTTATATTTGTATAAATGACAGTTTTCTGAATTTTCATGTTGTATTATGTGTGTAGCATTTTTATTTCTTTTAAAATATTTGAAACACTTTTGTTACAGCGGAAAAATTTCTGGAATCAGTGGAAGCTAATCAGAACTACCCTGTTCTGCTTTTAACATTAGTAGATAAAGCAGATGTTGATATGACTATTAGAATTGCTGGTGCTGTTACATTTAAAAATTATGTGAAAAGAAATTGGAGAATAGTGAGTTTTTTTGTTGTTTCTTTGTTATATTGCTAAATTAAATTAAGTCATTTGATATATGATGAATCATTCTGGGTAAGGAATGTAAACTACCGTATAGTAGTATTGCAATAATCTGACACTATATCAGTTTGAATCTAAAACGCTAACATTTTTTACAAGGCAAATGGAAAAACATTGTAATACAAAATAAAATAGTGCATTATATCTTTGAGCAATGGAAAATATAAACAATTGCTATTTTCTTTTAATTTGAACTACATTTTACGATAATTATGATAAATAATGTTAATTTTGTATATTTTAGGCATTAGAAGTAGATTTTAGATTTATTAAAATGGTTACCCCTTCTTGCATGAACCTTTTTTTAATGCTGTTCCATTAATTTAAGTCTTCTGGTCTGACATCTATTGAATTACGGAAAATTTACCATGTATGCTCTTAATACTATGCTTGTTTCCTTACTTCAAAAATTTAATAATTTAAATTATATCTTAATTATTTAATATTAGTAGCTCTCCATTGGCTTATTTCTATTCATCAGAAAATTTTCTGTTTAAATTATTTACAAATCATTAATGTAATTGTTGCAGCATTTTTTCCATCATTGCACTACCAGGAAAGTAGCATCTTTGAATATTGTGTGTTATAAGTTTATTTTGATTATTAATTTCAGTAATCTATTTCCCCTTTTTTTTAGGTTGATGATGTAAATAAAATTCATGATACTGATAGAGAAACTATCAAACATCTGATTGTGAGTCTAATGCTTCGAAGTCCAGAACAAATTCAAAGACAGGTATATCTAGAATGATTTTGCTGACATTATGTGATGATAACATAGAATCAAACACTGATATTTGTGTCTAATTGTATGTTGTATGATTTAAGATATTTTATTGATAACATTATATAAAAAATTGAAATGATTATGTTAAATGTATGTTTCGGCTAATCTTAGGATTGCTGATATAAAATTATGAAATATATAGATTTCATTTTTAAATCAGAAATCCAGTTCACTTATTGTAAGTAACTGGTTTTTAAAATGTAATTCAAGTTTATAATTTACTTTAAAATGTCTTTTAATTACATTAAAGGCTTGGATTGACCAAAATAAGGTATCACAAACTACTGGGAAAAAAACTGGTTTCATTGCAAATGTTTTTTTCCCCCCTTTAAAAAATTCAAATATCTAAATATGTTATAACAAATAAGTCAAATTTAAGCCTATGTTAAACAAGTAGTATAATTCTTTATTTTTTAAAAAAGTTGTATCAAGCATTGTTTTAATTAATGTGAGCAGTGACTTTACATTTCCTGATAAGTAATTGCTTTCTGTACATTTGAAAATTTCTGTATTTAAATTTAAGCATGATTCCAAGTTGTTTTCATTAATTTAGCTATCAAAATAAATTTAATGATTTCAAAAAATCATTAGGCTCATGAATTCAGATCTAGAGAATGTCAATTTATAGTTAAATTTTGCCACTAGAGTCCAGATAATGTAGTTGATTTTGTTTCTTTCATCAGATGCAATTCAGTAGAATAAAACAGTATTTTTTAGTATTATCTGCTAAATTATACTGCAATCATGCTTCAATTTTTGAAATTTCGAGAGAGATATGAAATCTTCGTTAAATAAATCATTATTTTTAAAAATCTTGTAAGTACTGTTATTATACTATTTTAGAGTTTTGCTTCAAATCCTTTTAAAAGTACCCAAAATATCGATTATTGGTCATGTATCTATTACTTGAACCGTAAATGTAATGATACCACGTGTAATTTTTCATATGTTAAACTTGAGCTAACTCTGATTACAATTAAAATAGTTACCGGGTTCCAACTGTTATCAAGCTCAAATATTGGTACCTTTCTGTTAATTGCATCATGCATTGATGCATGTCTTCTGTTGGATTCAATTGGTGGGATTATGCTCATAAATATAAATGATGTTTCAAATCAATTTTCTTATTTCTGATGCATTTATTTTCTGATTAAATCAGTTGCTGGTTGTTGAAAGATAATCAAAACCTTCTTTCAGCTAAGTGATGCTGTTGGTATTATTGGACGAGAAGATTTTCCAGAGAAATGGCCTAATTTAATTCAAGAAATGGTTGCACATTTCCAAAGTGGTGATTTTCATGCTATCAATGGTGTACTCCATACAGCTCATTCATTGTTTAAAAGGTATAAACTTAACGTTGTATTCATTCTGTTGATTGTTTTGTTCTTTTTTGTTGTTGTTGTTGTTGTTGGAATGTTTTTAAAAAAACACGTAATAATTAAAATTATGGTGGTATTTTTACTAGTTACAAAAAGAAAAATCGAATGTCTATTATAAATATATAAGTTAAAAAGAATTGTCTTAAATAAAATTGATTATACATGTGTTTTTTTTTTTTAGTTAGTTCTGAATGCTATTATATACAATTATTTGGTATTGCAGTAGAAGAAAAATACTTAATAACCCTTCTATTTTGATTTTTTTAATTACAAGAGTTATTCCTGCTGATGTATCTATATAAATTTTATTATCATTCACTTATATTTTGCATCTTATGAATTGGAGATATTGATTGAAATTTAGAGTCATTATTACAGACATTAATAAATTTAGTTTCTTTTCAATATGTGTTACAGAATTTTAAAACTCAGTAATGGAATTCTCTTGATCGACCAGTTTTCTTTTCCTCCACAATGTACTACGAATTATAATTTTGTCTTGACATTTTTTGTATTAATTTCAATAAAATGTTTCAAAATTAAATAATTACCTCCATTTAGAAGTTAACCTTTATTGTACACTTGATATTACATTCTTTCTTCGATCAGTTTTCTACAAGACACCTATTGATTGGCCTAAAATAATGAAAATCAAAGCTTCAAAATTAGGTTAATCTCAGAAATATATAACTTTTTTACTTAAAATTTTAGTGCAGAATGTTTTACTCTATATGACTGACAGAGTAAAAGTATTATTTAACAATTTAAATGAATATATATTACTTCTATATTTATTGATTCAGGTAGCATAGATATATTTATCATTCTGTATATATTTACTTATTCTTCCATTTTGATGTACATGCCTATTTAGTCAGTGGTATGTGATTAGAATTAACAACCTATATAATATTTCTTAGGCATTTATATGTAAGGAATCAAAATCTATCCCTTGCTTTTGTCATCAATTTTTCTGTTGTGTAGTAGTAACACTGTTTCTTAGTGTAGTAACATTTTGTCTATTTAAATGTATTAGGTAATATTCAGTGTTAAATATTTTTTCACATTTTTGGGAATTCTGTATTTTATTTGTAATTACTATTCATCTCTTTTTATATATATATATATATTTTTATTGGATACTCTACATAATAGAATTTTATCCTTTTAGATATCGATATGAATTCAAGTCACAACAGCTATGGATTGAAATCAAATTTGTTCTTGATAATTTTGCCAAACCCTTAACTGATCTTTTTGTGGTATGTTACTATTTAAATTTCTCAACCTCTTTTTTATATGAAATCTTAGTTGTAGCTCCTTTTTTTACAAAAAAACAAACTTTTTTTTTTAAATATAGGCAACAATGCAGTTAGCTGAAACTCATGCAACAAATGTGAATGCTTTAAAAGTTATATTTAGTTCCCTTGTCCTCATTACCAAGATATTCTACAGTCTGAATTTTCAGGTAAATACTTATTATCTTTTTTTATATTTTGTTATTACTCTTATAAATTTAATATTCTCCTATTAAAAAAAATTGAAGACTTTTTTTTTTTAATCTTTTTGTTGTTGGCATGATATTTTATTTAATTTCATTCTGTGATTGTTTAATATGGTATTAAACTTCAAAACTTTTATGTTTTAAATACAATATGTTTTTAAGTTTATACTCTGTTATTTTAAGTATGTTAAAATATGACGTTATAGAAATTATATGTTTTAATGTTTTGTAAATATAATTATGTAATATAATTATATTTACATATATAAAAATGTAATATAATTATATGTTATTATATGTTAAATACTACTTAATTGTGTACTTAGTTAATACATAATTTAAAAAAAGAAATTCATTGTTTTTCAGTCTTCTTAATATTTTTCTGCTCTGAACAGTAATAAATCTAAATTTTAATTTTTAATGTAATCTGACAATTGAAATTAAAAATGAATTATGTTTAAATATAAGAAGTTTTTTAACTGTGAAATGTTATTTTTTCTCTTCTTTATTTGTATTCATCTTTTGCTTCACAAATTTTTCCTTAATTTAACTGCAGCTTTTGATAGCATGTTTTTAATTTTAAACTCACTGTTATTCATTATAATTTTATAGTATAATATTCTGCTTTTTTTTAAAGGATATTCCTGAATTTTTTGAAGACAACATCAAAATATGGATGAATTATTTCTTAAAATTGTTAACAATTAATAATGAATTGCTGAAAACTGGGGTAAATATATATTTTTTTATAATATAATTTGCTTTGCAGTGGTGATTTATAAATGTGTTTGCAATAATAAAGACTTTTCCATATTCAGGCATTTATTTAACTTTTTAATGAATAATTAATAATTTCAAACAAAGTGTTTTAATATAAAATTATTTATTTAATTTTTTTGAATTATAAAATTTATCTTTTTATGTTACAGACTTTTTGAATTTAAATGCCATCAGTGTTTTAATGTGTAATATGAAAGAATTTTCACAAAAGATATGCTTTCTTCTCTGTAAATAAAAGTTGGGAAATAGAACAGAATGACATATATTTCCAAAGTATTGCTTATTTTTTATATGTATAATAGTTTTTAAAATCATTTTGTGGGAATTATCAGATTGATTAAATGACATGTATTAATAATTAAAAATTGTTTTTAAACTACTTGGCATTGATATGTTTAATGATAAACCTCACTTTTAGGAAGATGAAGAAGCAGGTCTTCTGGAGGATTTGAAATCTCAAATATGTGAAAATATTGGTTTGTATGCCCAAAAATATGCTGAGGAGTTTGCTGAATATTTACCTGGATTTGTAACTGCTGTTTGGTCTTTACTCACTACTGTAGGGCAGCAAGTAAAATATGATTTGGTAAGTAATGCTGGTGACAAATTGAAATTAAAATTTTCTGATTTATGTGAGGTGTTTGTTTCAAACTTTATTAATGCCATACATATTTGGAGAATAATTATTAACTGTCTGCTTTTTTTAATTTCATATAAATATCTTGTATATTCTTTTAACAGTGTGATAAAAATGTAATTACAACATTTTAATTATGAATTATTTTGCTGAATATAAGACAGGGAAATAATTTGCTACTCCTCCATTTGCCGCAAGTATAAAATTTACTGCCCTGTTTAGTATTTATCTCTTAATTATTGATAAGCATTCATATTACCTTAGTCATAATTGCAATTTTGACTGTTTTTAGGATGGGAATTTAAAATATTACATGTTTGTGTTATTTATTTTGGGAGAAATACATAATCATTCAGGAATTCTATGAAGCTATTCAAATAATTTCATGCTCTTAAATAGTTGCAGGCTTTAAAATAATAGTAATAATTTTACTTTTTTAAATGCAACTTATTTTTAAAATACAGGTTTCATTTTTTGAAAAACCTCATTATACTGATCACAAAACATTCTGTCGTAAGTTTTCCTTATAATTAATGTATAAAAGAATTAAAAATATGCATTATATTTGACTAATAAATTTAGAAGCGATAAAGAAAGTTATTTCTAGTATAAAAATATACGTTTATTAAATATATTTATTTGATAAAAAATTTGAAAAGTCTGCACGTTGCGAGAATAAAAATTACTTATTTAAAAGATATATTTTCGTATTTCTGATCACTGGATCATTTGGTAAAACTAAATGCATTAAGAAATTTTTTTTAAAAAATGCAGCTAATTTTGCTTAAAATGTTTTAGTTTCTAGTACATAGTAAAATTTCCACTTCTATTTTAATATATCTGTTTCTCTTAACATTTACAAAATTAATGCAGATTTTTTAAAATTGAAAATCAAAATTACAAAAATGATTTGCAGTATATATTGCATTTCATTGTTTTAATTAAAAATAACAAAATATGGTTTCAAAATCAATAATATCATAATAACAAAAATTATATAGATTAGTATATATTTTTGATCTTATTATAAATAATAATTAAGGCAAGATATTTTTTCTGTGTTGTATTTATTTTGTATAAAATTAACTATGTAAAGAGACAATTTCAATCAATTATTGAAATATAGATTATTACTTCAGCATTCATATAAAACTATAATATCTAATTGCATCAAATAGGAGCCGCTGTAGCTAGTGGGGGTAAGGTGTCATTCAGTTTCGGAACCATTGGATTTCAGATCAAGACCTGATTCCGCCAAAGCACTGTTGTATATGCATGTCTGGTGCACGTTAAATCTATCAGTGCCAGCTTAAATGTTATCCTGGTCATCTGACCATGGTTTAAAATTATACAGTTTATTCCAGAATAGTCCTAGTGTTGTTTTAAAATGGGATAGCTAAATCAAATTATGTTAATCTCAATTTGAAACATATACTTAAATAAAAGATATTGTTTTTTTCATTATATGACTTTCTAAACATATATTTATATTTTTAAAAAATCTCAAGTCTATTTTTTGATGTATAAGAGGAAATAATATTTTAATTCCTATTCTTTCAGTTGGTGAGTAATGCTATACATTTTCTTTCATCTGTTGCTGATCGACCAAATTCCAAGCATTTGTTTGAAGCCTCTGATGTGTTGAGCTCTATTTGTGAAAAAGTAATCATTCCTAACATGGAATTTAGAGGTATATATAATTTCTTTTATGTATTAAAATGTTTTATATATTATAGTTAAAAAGAGAGAGAAAACTCAGTATTGTATTACATATGTTTGTGTAAGTTTTATTGTTCATTTTAATTTGTATTCCTTTGCAAGTTAAATTTTAACCCCTTGAAGACCACTGTCTTATATGTAAGATGCGGTGTTTTGACACTTTTTGTCACAGCATCACTTCTTCACTAACTGCTGAAGTTAACTCTACAGAACTAGCGTAATGTATTCGATATTTCGGGACAAAACATTTTCTTTCGATCTTTGCCGCAATGTCATGAAAGACCAATTTGTTTTTATAACAATGGATTCTTATGACATGCAAAATTCAGTTAGGGATATTAGTTTCTGTTTGGATGCAATAGATTTATTGGTATAAATAAACAGGTTCGAAAAAGTACATGTTGATTTAAAGGGACTCTGGTGTTGTTAAATTTTGTTTTTTAGAAAAAGGGGCTAGGAAAAGGCCTTCAGGTTACTGTTTTAGGGTAAAAGTGAAATATTTCTGGGGTATTTTCGATACATGTGCTTAAATTATTGTGAATTTCATTTTTTTTTTTTTTCAGCAACTTATAGGGGATTATGTTGTTAATGAAATTATGCAAATTTTAGAAATAGATGAAAAAGTTCATTTTGTCCTTGCACAGTGGAATGTAATTGTAATAAAACAATAGGTACTTGCACTGACCATACTACTAGTTGATCTTCGAAAATAAAACATAATCAAAGATAACCTTTTGAGTTGGAACTTGTGAGACTTGGATCTCTTAAATTGAAATTTCATTTGCTGCAAATTGTTATTCCTTACTCACCTTTTTTAAAAATTGCATGCATATGGATAGCATATTACTTAAATTTTTTGCATATAATATTTGATTTTCTGGGATATAGTTTAAAATTTGAATATTTTGCTTATTTCTATTAATGATATTTCCTTTATATTAATGCATATTAAGCTGTAATATATCATATGCATTAATTGTAAAACATAAATCATTATATTTAAATATTTATTTTATTCAAATATTTTTGAAAAATTAGGTTTTAACTGTGAAAAATGCTTAGTCCCATGGCAGTGCTCTAATTTTCTGCATACTGGTGTTGAAGGAGTTAAATAATGTTTACATGCTGAATAAGATATTTATTTATATTGTGATTTGTAAAAATAAGAATTAATTTTCCAATAAGTTAATAGAGTAAGTTTAGTAAATGATTTCAGTGCATTTAAAAGAAATTTTAATTGTGTACATTGATTTTCTTTTCTTTCCAAATTAAATTATCTGTGGTGTATAAATCAATATGTGCCTTCTCTAGTCCATTTGATTTGTTGATTATTTCAAATTAATGTTTAAAAATATTTGAATATTATTCAAACTATCTGTTAATCAAAGATAATTTATTTTAGACTGTGATGAAGAATTATTTGAAGATAATCCTGAAGAATACATTAGAAGAGACATTGAAGGATCAGGTATGGAATGAAGTCAAATATATAACAAATATTGAAGTTAAAATAATCATTTGGGTGTGAACAAAGCATTTAAAGAAAATGCATTTTTTCATTTATATTTCAGTAACTAATCCATCCCAAAGTTACTATTCATTTGATTTGATTATCAATCATTTGCTATTTCATTTTACTTAGAGGTTTTTAAAAATTTATTTTATAATTTCTTGTTTACTGTTTTAAACTGTGCTGTCATCAATCAGCTGTTCCTCCGCAATATTATTTTGTCATTTCAAATAGTTTTGATGAATTAATTTGATTGCTAGAAATAACAGAAGGATAAATTGATACATATAGTATACTTCAGAAAGTTCATTAAAATAAGAAATATTTTTTTTTTAGTAAATTAAATTGAAAGTAATGGATATGAAAATTTTTTTATTTTCAAATGTCTAGATATGGATACCCGAAGAAGAGCTGCATGTGATTTAGTGAAAGCTCTTGCTAGGCATTTTGAAGCAAACATCACTCAAATCTTTTCTAATTATGTTAATGCTATGTTGCAGGTAATGATTTATATTTTTATTCATTTTACTTCCTACTGAATTGTTATTGTGTAGCTCAAACTCCTTTTTATATATATATATATATATATATATATATATATATAATGAATGTGTGTGTCATAAATTTTGGGAAAATTATTTAACCTATAATTATGCATTAGAGTGCACAAAAATTTTTATAAAAACTCAGTATTTTACTGTTTTAAAGGATGTTAGTAGAGTATCTTATAAAAACTATAAACTGGGAAGGAAATCAAACGACACTTTATTTAAAATAGCTGCTGGATCTATACTCCTATAGAAATTTATGTTATTCATTTTCTTTCCTATAGAAATTTTATTTAAAAACTTAATTTTTTTTCCATGTATTTGATTTTAGGTTACATAAAAGAACTGAGTATTTGCTTCCTTTAGTATGCTTTTATAATGCTGTTTAAAATTCAGTTTTGATAATAGACAAATAAAATGTCCCAGTTCTTTGAAAATTTTGTATGATCAGTTACAATTTTTTAATTACCAGTTGCCTTAAGTGGCCAGTTGCTTTGGATTATTGGTTATATATATATTATATAATAAAAGTTTGTTACATAGAGTTCTTTTCTTATTGATGGCTTCATAAGATCTAAGGAAATTATCTAAACCTTCGGCAATATTATTTTCAAGTACAATTACTTCATTAAAAAAGTTATTATTTTCCATTATTTGCCTTATTGTTAAAATACACTCCTTATAGTCTATTTTCTCCTTAATTTTCAACCTTTTCATCAGTGCACTTGAAACTACCTTACTTTTATATGCCATTTTCTTGGATCTAAATCCATAGTACTGAGTTTCATAATTTCAGTTTTAAAAACAAACTTTTCTTTCACAATCTGCTTATTATGGAATTTTTACTGCTGAACTTCGAAGCAAAATTGCCTGGCAAAATTGACAGCTTTCTATATTGCATGAATAAATTAATTCTGGTTGTCTCTGCCTTACTTGTGATGCAAAGTGTGCAAATTTCCTTTTTGTTACTTTGCTTTATTTCTGAAGCTTAAATTTGGCTCTTATTCTAAAATAGTAAGTCTTAAAATGGAAAGAAAGATAAAGAAGTATATAACTTCCAGTTAGAACAAATCGAGAGTTTTACTGTATTTTTAAGCTTCAAATTATGTGAATTCTGTAATCAGAACTTATTGATAAAATGTGAATTTTCTAATCAAGATTTTAATATACCTAAAATTTCATTTTTCTTATCTAGCATATTTGAAAACATAATTATATTTTACTATTTTTTTTTTTTAAATGTATATTTCATTGGAAATATTAGGCCGCGGTAGCCTGGTTGGTAGAGCGTCAGTCTCGTAACTAAAAGGTCGCGTGTTCTGTCCTCGTCTCTGCCAAAGACCGCCGTGTTGGCTAATGGCAGTTGGAGCACGTTAAATATGTCGAGACTGCAGAGTCCTCCAAGTTCCCATAACAAAATGATATCTCTGGGGGTACTGAATCAGGGATGAGTTGGTCTCTGATTTGGATCTAAATTCTGACTTGCAGATGGATGAATGAGTTTGACCGTCCCCTAAAAAGGGTTGTGTCGTGTGTGTGAGCTACAAGTCAGACTTCTGCCCTCTGGGTGCTCAGGGGTCTTTACCCTCAGAAGCTACTGCACCCCCTTTCCGTGAAAATACGGACACGACAAAAGAAAAAAGGAAATATTAGAATTCAAATATTAGCAAAATTTAAATGTTATTAAATGCAGCATATTTAAATATATATATATATATATATAATCTCTGTAATTCTTAACTTATGTAATAATGTTTTTCATAGAATTATGCAAAAGATCCTAATACCCATTGGAAGAGCAAAGATGCTGCCATCTATTTAGTAACTTCTATGACTATTAAAGGCCAGACAGCAAGGGTAAGAAAAGTCTTTGTTTTTTGTAATCATTACAATTGTTTAAACTGAAAAAGTGTCTGAATATTTTATTCTGCATTGTAATGAGGGAAATTCTATTCATATGACTGTTTTGTCCTATATTTGCTTTTTGGCAAAACTTAAAATTTTTTAATGCTCCTCAAGCATGTCTGAGTTGTTTGGAAGATATTTATATAAGACAAATATTAAGAATTTAACAATGGTTAGAGAGCTAGAAAAAGTAGTTTCAAGATTGTAGATCTTTAGTAAATAAGAAACTGCACATCATTGTAAATATATATTTATTTTTATATTGACAATAGGATTAGAAACATTTGAATACAATTGATGCAGATTATTTTAATATCTAATGTCCAAAATTTGTTACATTCAAACTCGGCTGTTAAATAATTTGTATAAAATTTTGTCAATATTCAGTTGAAAATATATTTTTTTCTGAAATACATACTCAATTTTCATTTTTATAAAATCACAATATTAAGTGGATTTAAATGTATTATGCAATTATTAAATGTGTTTATTACTATTTATTTTAAATGAATACACTTTAGACATTTTTAATTCTATTTATATATTTGCACATTGCTACTTAATCAAATGAAAATCTTAATTTTTTTAACGATCATAGTGCCTACAGTTAAAATAAATCTGCTCAAAGTTCTGAGAATCTGGGTGAAAAATATATTGCAATCAAATTTGTATTATTAAATGTCATTTTTTCTGTTTTAATGTTGCACAAAAGCAGTTTTATTTGATAAAAAGTTTTTATTGTGAGACATCATAATGACAAATAATTTTAACTTTTGAATAGTTTTTGACAAATTTATTTAGAAAAACCAAACATATATACATACATAAGAAACATATTATAAACCTATAACAGCATAAACATAAAACTTTATTAGTTTGCCATATTGGCTATAGATGGCAGCACGTTACCGCTTGAAAATTTAAGTAGCCATTATGGCGAACTAATAAAGTTTGAAAATATCCTATCTGTAACTCCGAACTGCTCGACCGTAGTGCTTCAAAACCGGCGCCAATCGATTCCTCGTGGCCAAAAACCCCAGACCCCCAAGTTTACCGGAGTTTATTAATTCTGGGGCGATTTTCGACTTGGCAACCATTCCTCGTATTATAGTATTAGATTATAAATCATGAAAAATGTGTTGCTCAACATTCTTGATAAATTTTGGATTTGAAAAGGTAAAAAGATGATTTATAAGATTTGCTTAATAGATAAACAAAGGGGGGAGGCTAAATTATTGGTAATTTTTATACTTTTTGAGGGCCCAGAGAGTTTTTTGTTTTCATATTTTACACTTTTGTTTTACGTATTGTAAGTGGTTTAAAAAACAAAATTTTCAAAGTCAAATCAAAATTTACAGATCAGTTTTTCACCAATGGCGTACTGACTCATAAATCAATAGTCCTTGTAAACTTTATATTTTGATACTAAACTGTATTACAGCTTTTGTGACTTTCCAATGCCATTTTATTTGATTCTGCATTTTGATTTAAATATTTTTGTACACTCAATATTGAATCTAGCTGTTTAGAAGGTCATCCATAATTAAATGCATTTCAATTTATCGTAATATATATACAGTAAACTCTCGCTATAACGATACCCGATACAACAATAACTCCCTCTACTACAATAATGTTTTGTGGTCCCGGTGATTTTGCATATAAACTAATGTTAATCTCCCCTCAATATTGCGATATTCTCTAGAACAATAAGCCTCTGTAAAACGATTTTTTTCAATCTAAATTTCAGTATTATTTTCTCCCTTTATAATAATATTTTGATTTTCAAATGCTTTTTTGTTGTTGTTGTTGTTATTTTTTCCGTCTATTAAGACTCATCGTGGATATTCAACTTATCCCTGAATAAATAGCTATTGTTCAGATTTCAAAACAGATAAAGACCACCCTTTTGGGAATTGGAGTGGGTGAGGGGGGGTGAAGTGTAAATGTATGCCTAGTCTCATTTCCCAGTAAGATTTGGAATTCTGATAAGGTTTAAGGACATCTAGACCTGTCTGGTCACCTTGTCACAGGACAAGTGCCCTTTGTTAGAGGAACAGGGGGAGATGGAGGCGGGGTGTTGTTAAGTGACGTCTGAAAAGTGAGTTCAAAGGTTGTTTTATGGTCTTTAACGATTTTGAGTTCTACGCGAAACATTTGGTTTAAACTTTTCTTTCTTTCACGCAATATTGTTCCCTAAAGGCCTTATCACACGGTGAAATGTCACCAGCACTTTTCCGTTTCTACCCTCAAAAACCGGTCAAGCAATCGTCAACTTATTCGAAAATTGGTGTTGGTGAACTTAACAGTTAAAAAAATGAATAAACAAACAAAAATATTGGATTATTTTCAATAAAAAGTGTTTTCAGGTATGTGAATATTTCTGTGCTTATTTTCTGAATTTATCTTATTTATTTATTTTTTAGTATTTAAACCACTGTTATTAGTATTTTACAAATTAATTTCTTCTAAATATAGACTTAAAAGTAGTATGTTATGCACCTTAAACTAAAAATAATAATAATAACCCTTATTAAATGCTCAAAATATGTGGGCCCTCGATATAATAATCTGCCTCTCTACAACAATATATTTATTTGGTCCCTAAAATGTTGTTGTAACGAGGTTTCACTGTATTACCTCAAAATTGCATATATTGAAATCTATGAACTCGTTAAATGCTTAGTTTTGGAATGGGAAAAGAAAGCTTTGAAACATGCAATCCTGAAAACCCTTGCGGAACTTATTCCAGCTCTATTTACATCATCTAAAAAGTTTATATACAATGTACATTGCAGTGTATTGAAATTGGTATTGGTTTTTTATATAACTGATTTGAACTTTCAGCATGGAACAACTCAGACCAATCAGCTTGTAGATGTGATTGATTTTTTCAATGGACAAATCTTACCTACTCTTCAATCAGCAAATGGTAAGCATTCTATCTCTTTCATTGCAGGTTTATCCCTGTCTCTTAATATTCATATTCTCTTTATTTTATAATTTTTATTTAAGTTTTTACATAAAGGAATTCTAAATAGATTTTTGTTTTTACAAATTTAGTAAATTATCTTTGTGTGAGAAAGCATCAAAAAAATTATTTGATTATAATTATTGTAATTGCAACTAAGCAAATTATATTTTGTGAAAACTGAGAATAAGCTTTATGTATATGTGTGTTTGAAAAGCATATTGAAATACATTAAGAAATGATAATAAATTATAATTTTGGCAGCGATTTCCACTGTTTATGATATGAACCAATTTCACTGAATATATTATTATTTGATGCAAATAAATAAGAGATTGGGTGTTTTGAAAGATATTATATGCCATTTGCATATGTAAACAGTGTGGGTTATTAAATCAGAAGAAGAAATTTTTTATTAAAAATTGTATTGAATTAAAATTGAAATTACATACTGAATTTTTATTTGTCATTTTTCCCATTTGGTGCATTTTTAATCTTGCAATGCCCATGATAAGACTTGTTCAACCTTTAGATTTACTCTATTGCTTAATATGAAAATATTTATTTTAATATTTATGAATGGTTAGTTAATGATTTCCATAATCTGGTTGTATTATTAATATGTTGCAATTATTTCTGTTTAATGCATATAATGTACATTTATTACCAATGTGCATTTTTTTAAAAATTATTATCAATGAATTCATAATTTTATGATTTACATTCCAAATCCTCTTTTAAAGCTTTGAGAAAAATTTTAAGTTAAAATAATATCATGCTTTTTTTTTTTACCTCTATTGTGAATTAAATTTGTATTTTCTAAATCTGAAGTACTTTCAATTTATACCATTGCAAAACTTTTTTCAAAGGAATTTTTTTTACAGAACAAATTTGAGTGGAATCTTGAAAATTTGTTGTAAATGCTTTATATTTAAAACATGATAATAATTGGCAGTTATATTCCACATTTCAATTGCTTGTCTCCAAATATATTCTTAATATTTCAAATAAGAATCATGTTTCTTTAAAATTATTGCAGTTTTGAAATTAATACTCACTAATCAGAAAGGAACACTGTTAGTAATAACTATCAAGAATATTTGCTTTAGAAACTCCTTTAAATCATAGTTTGCTAAAGAGAATTGAATTAAGAGAATTGAATTTCTCTAAAGTTTTAATTAATATTTATTTGTATTTTTAATGTGATTTCATATGTGGATACTGTTCTATTCTCCCCCCCCCCTTTTCTTCATTTAAATATTGCTATATTTTTTTTTAGTGGACGAGTTTCCTGTTTTGAAAGCCGATTCCGTAAAATATTATGTCATTTTTCGAAATCAAGTGAGTTGCTTATAGTTATCCTCTTCTTTGAAATATCGTCTTATACATTACTCGTCTATAGCTTTTTAATATTTTCAGTTACCCAAAGAGCTTGTTCTGAATACATTACCTCATATTGTGAATCTTCTGCGATCAAAAACTTCAGTTGTGCACACATATGCTGCTCATGCTATTGAGAGGATTTTCACAATGAAAGGAGAAGGAAATGTACCATAGTAAGTAATTAAGTGATATATAATATGAATAAAAATGCTTTTCTAGTATTTTCTATCGTATTTTTTCTTCCTTTAAAATGGACTCAAAATAATTTTTACTTCTTTAGTATTGTAAATATAAAGTGGCAGTTAATATTCCAATGCTAAATTTGTGGATTCTGTATTGGCATCCTCAAATTTATTTTTTAATATAAGAATTATTAAAGATTGTATTCTTCATATTTTAAGTAATACTAATTCAAATTATTTTTTTAATATTAATTATTTGACATTGCTTAATTTAGAGCATGTATTTAGATTTTTTTTTTAAGAACAAATATGTTGAAAATATCAACATATTTGAATTAAAATTATATTCATAAATCCCAAAAACCAAAACCAATAGAAAATCATTTGTATGGACTTTTATAAATGATATGTGTATTAGAATGTTTTTCAATGACATAAAACATTTTAAAAAATTAATTTCTGTCAAATTTCTTTGTTACCAGTATAATAATTTTTTTGTAGGATTCAAAATGATACCTTGACTTCGAAATAATGGGGGAAAGGTGTCAATTTATATATATTATATCTTAAGTAAAAATTTTTATCACTTTACTAGCCGTCTTTGACGACCAGCCAGTATGCCAATCTTAATGCTTGTTAGAATTTTAATAATTAAATTTATTTTATGAACTCCAATTTTAATAGCTTCTTCATCAAAATATTTTGAAACTTTCAAATTTTGTTAGTCATATAATTCACTCATAAAATTATAAAGGCCTTCAGCCATAGCGTAATATTTATCTCTCTAATTTTCACTTGGCTCCTGTAGTATTTTTGCTTTAAATTAAAGTGAAAATGATTAAACTGCAATTAATATATTTTTTACTGAAACAAAGCATTTTTTATTATATGATTACTGAAAACAGCACCACTTAGAATTTAAACCTTATGAGCACTAAAGAATATCTTTCTTAATGTATGTAATGTCTCAAGAATTTCTCAACAAAATTTTCTCAGATTTATCAGGAGCAGTGTTTAATTATAAATGCATTAAACACTAAGAAAATGAATAGAATCATTTGAAATAATAGGTTGAAAACAGATTTTAAAAAAACTACTAAAAATGTGCTTAAAACTATAAGCATATACAAAAAATATGTAACTAACATAAATATAGTTTAATTACTAAAGCACACAACTAACCTAAAAATAATTTAAGTCCATATTCATTGAAAATAGTTGTCAACAGTTAGAACTCAATGCATGTGCATGAATTTTCTATGCCAGTTGAAGTAACACTTCACAGATTAGAAATTTTTTATTTCCTTTGTTCTTTTTAATTTTAATTCAAAAGTACTTTAGAATGAATCTGAAGGATCGATTAATCAACAATGCTTAATATTAAATGCATCAAACTCTTAAGAAAATAAGCAGAATGATTTGAAATAATCTGCCAAAAATATTATGCCTAGCCTCTTTAGTATGGGGGTGGTGGTAACAACTTAAGCCTTACCAATTTGGCAGTGGGAAAATGAAATTTTTTCGGTAGGAAATTTAGTTTTTGTTAACAATTAAAACTATAATTCAAAAAAAGAGACCTCATGTGCATATACCCAACTTCCAAGGTATGTATGTGCCGAATTTGGTAATTGTCCCTTTAAACGATCTGGCCTATAGAGTGCCAGCACATACACACACACATTGAGCTTATTATAAGTATAAATAAAGGTAATAATAAACTGCTATATTTGTATTAAAAATAAATTAAGGGAAATTGAGACTGTTCCTGCTACTATTAAAAGCAGAATTTTTGTATTACATTGTTTCATCATTACAGTTGTTATTAAAATATTTGTGTTAAGTTCTTGATTTGTTCTTTTCTTAGTTTTCAGAAAGCAGAACTACAACCAATAGCTGAATTAATTTTGAATAATTTGTTTGCTGCTTTTGAACATCCTAGTTCTTCTGAAAATGAATATATTATGAAAGGTATGTTAATAAAAAAAATTTCTCCTTTTTTGTGAGTTTTTATTTTAAATCATTCTGTAATGTGTCATATTTTGACTTTTGCAGCTATCATGCGAACTTTCTCATTGCTTCAGGATGGTGTTGTTCCATTTTTAGATATCTTGTTACCTAAATTAACAATAAAATTAAATGAAGTAAGCAAGGTAAGTAGTCACAATTTATCTACAAGTATTTCTGTTAAATAAATTTAAAATATAAAGTACCCTTTGTAAGTAAACAGGAATATCATAATATTAAAAGTCTATTTCACTAGGATCATACATGTAGGTGATATTACTTTTGTACATCTTTAAAATTTACAAAAATTTTAATAAGTAATCACTTTTAAATTAATTGTAATATACTTTGAGAATAACATTTCTTTACAATGTCACTATATTTTGAATGAATGTTTTGCCAAAGATAATCCATTTTTTTTCATGCTCGATTCATAATTCAGTGTATGTACTCGATTTAAAATGTATTAATTTGAATTATTAATTAAAAGGCTGGGTGCTTTTTTCCTTGAATTTGGAAAATCCTTTTTTTAAATGATATCAGTATTAATTTTTATATCATTTATTTTATACATTTTTAATTTCATTATTAAATAAGAAAAATAGAAATAATTTTACTCTGGTAATTTGATGTTGGACTTTTGATCTGTAGCAAATGAGTACATTTGTTGTATTTTAAAAAAATACAGTCCTGCACATTTTTTGATTTTTTTTTTTTTTTTTGATTTTTTTCTTTTTAATTATTTTTTATGCAAATTTCTTTCTTTCCTCCTCCCTTAGAATATTGCCCTTTATTTATGTTTTGTTATAAAGTTTCATATTTATTGTGATTTCTTTTTTCTTTTCTTTAATTAATGAATATGATTTTTCTTTTTTTAGAATCCAAGCCGGCCTCATTTTAATCATTATTTATTTGAAACTTTGAGCTTAGCTATTCGTATTACTTGCAATAGCAATAAGATGGCTGTTTTAAAATTTGAAGAAGCACTTTTCCCGGTTTTTGAAAATATTTTACGCCAGGATATTCAAGGTATTTATTATATTTAGATATTTCATGCTAAAGTATTACCTTTTATTTTTAGTTAAAAATTGATATTATTAATAAGACTTTCAAAATATGGATTTAAGTATAATGCATTGCTCCTTATGTTTGAGAATGTAGCATGATTTTTTTTAAAAAATATTAAAGATAACTCTTGGAAATAAATAATCTTATATGGAATGTAAAAAATCCTCTTTTGCACGAGATTTCTTTAGTGTGAGTTGTAGAGACTATGACCTAAATTTACTCCCAAATTTCTATTCACTTATTGATACAGGACATAACACAAAATAAAACAAAAATATGAAAAATGCAAAAAGAAACACCAGTACTCTTAACAGAGCGAGGTTCACCTCTCTCGATTTCAGACCGATCTTCCTTCACCATTGCTTTCCTTCCTCACTCGCCATTTGACCATTGGGGTTGCTAAACTGACCTACCGTGACGAGAAAAACTAGTGGCGCTAAAATTAAGGGTTGGTCGATTTGGAAACGAGATATTCTATTGCATTTTGGGGGTGTAAGAAAGGGATGCGTTTCATTTGGTGCCAAAAGAACCGGATTGCGTTTGCACAAGCGAAATGAATTTCTTGCCTAAAGAAGGGCGTTTTGTTTTTCAAAAAATGTAATATGTTTTAATGCCTACTTCCCCGCTTATTTAGATTCGTCTGCTTACGACAATCCTGTTCAGGGTTTTTTTCGTAATGATAGGTTAGTAAGTGGTGAGCAGGATTGGCAAAATTGGTGCACCTTACAGGAAGGTAGTCTTGTTTTTATCTATTGGTACATATTAGATGAGACAATCTTAACATACATTTCAAATTGAATAAAATTTTCAATGAAAAAAATTCATAAAAAATCGCATCCAGTATGCATGTGCAATCAGTGATTTTGAAGAAAGTAATATTGTAATGCAAGGAAAGAGTAATAAATTGGAAGCAATTCTTACAAAGAGATTTAATACATTCTCAAGAAATCATATACAGAACCTGGTTCTGCTTTAATTTCTTTACTTATACCATTGGCAAATTAAACTAACAAATATCGCAATTATTTGTAAATATATACCATAAATATGAACAAAGATTATTATTAAATCATGCTTGCAGACAGAAGAAATATTATTTTTTGTTAGTTATGCATATATATATTCTTAGATATTTCGAATGGTATTAATAAAATAAGTTCCATCGCAGTCATATGAATATAAACTCATTCGTTAATAATGGCATGCTATAATATCAATTGATATGATATTTATTAATAGCTGGGAATATGCTCATACTTGATGATTTTTAATCTACTAACCTCCTAATTATTTTGATCTTTTGGTAAGTTAAAAACTTTAATTTCTAAAGTGAATGATTTGAATTCTTTTGTACTTAATCATGTCTCTTAAATCTTAAGAATAATTTATTTGCAAATTTTTAAAAATATGTATGTATAACTACAAATTAACTACTATTGAATATGAAGCTATGAAAAGGTTCAGAATTAAAGAACTTCTTTGTAAATATATGATTTGTCTTTAGAGCCATGGATTTTTAACTTTTTGAAACTGTCACGGGAAATATGAATTCTCCTTTCACAATTTAAATACTTTGTATAATGGCAGCATTAAACTCGACAAAGAACTTCATTTTGTGTAAACAAAATAACAATAAAAACATTTAATTCGAAAATATCTATTTATACCCATTCATTTCAAAACTAATTCCATTCAGAATATTTCAACATGTAAAGTTGCCTTGTTTTTAACTATTAAAGATTTTAAAATTCCTGAAAATGCAGAAAAGATTATTAAAATAGCATGTAAATGTGAGAAAAATCATAAAGTCTGCAAGCATGTGTCATATTTCAAAATAAAATGATTTTTAAATGTATTCATGGTATTAATATTTGAATACACACTCTTTTGCAGAATTTGTTCCTTATGTGTTCCAACTGCTATCCTTGTTCCTGGAATTTCGAGATCCTCCCGTCCCAGAGCATTACATGGAACTGTTCCCATGCCTTCTGTCTCCTGTCTTATGGGAGCGAGTGGGGAATATTCCTGCTCTCAGCAGACTCTTGCAGGCTTTCATTGAAAAAGAAGCTCAACGTATTGTTGCCTCACAGAAACTGGTAGGCAAAAATGAACACTATGTATTCCATGTATATAAGACTCACCATCGCATATTAGAAATATATAACTTTCTTTTGAAATATATTCTAGAAGCAGATATTTAAAAGATGCTAATACTTTTTATACAATGGTAGGCGTAAAAATGTCAGATTGAACTTAACAACTGTATTGTGCTGACATCTAATTTTAATCAAATATATAAAAATGAATTTTTGTTTATTTGTATTTTATACTCTGCTGTACTACTCATCCATTTGTGATAAAACTTTGCAACTTATTGCTTGCGCTTTTGTGAAGATTTTTCACTGTGCAACTATTATATATAAAAATGAATTTTTATTTATAATTTATGCATTGCTATACTGTTCATCTGATAGTGATAAAACTTGCCACCTTTTGAACCTTAAAATTCCATGTTTTGCATATGACCATCTGTGTATTGGGGTTCAAAAATTGTCCAAAAATGTTTTTTAAATGTACAGTCAAAAGTATTTGTTTTAATTGAAGATGTGTGTGGGGGGGGGGATTGTCTACTCTAAAGTATACTTGAATAGTTAAGTAAAATAAAATAGAATGAATGCTATTTATACTTCTATAAATATCATTCAAATTACCGTATTTTCTGGCCTATAATACGCAGCGGCGTATAATCCGCATACCTTTATTTTCAAGAGGAAAAATTGCAAAGTCAACGTATAATCCGCACTAGTTAAGCAACAGTGCAAGAACGCTCCCCCCCCCCCCCCCAAGATTAATGAAGCATTAATCCGATATTTTCAGATATTACATATGCACATAAAAGAAAATAATTATCAAATACTACAAATATAAATAAAAAATATTCGGTAATCTCAAATTAAAAAGCAATTCTATCTAAAAGCGTACCTAATAAAGATACATTTAATACAATGCATATGCTTTATTCTAGAGTTTAAAAAAATGCAAATTATCTTTTAAAAGCCGTTAAAATCCGAATCTTCCGAATCAGAATTAAACAATTCCAGTAGTAATATTTCGTCTAATGAATTGGTTGAATCGTCACCGGACTCTTCAGCTTTTGAAATAATGTTGAGTTTGAATTCTGCCGTGTAACTAACACACTGTCGTTTTGAAGTCATTTTTTTTTTCGCCCTCGGTTACAAATATTTCACACAAAAAAATCCCTATTCCGATTACGCTTGTTGCAAGAAAATAGGCGGGAAATATGTACGCCAAATCTACTAATACCGAGGATTCACACCTGGACGTCACGTGTCTCATTGCGTATTTTTGTGATTGAACGCCAACTGTTATTCTTCAGAAGAACTATCTTTTGCCGCTCAAATATTAAAATTCGGTAGATAATACGCACCGGAAGATTATCCGCAGACATGAAATCAGGATTTTTTTATGCACATAATCCGCGGATTATAGGCCAGAAAATACGGTAATCGAATTTGTTCATTGTCAACAAGAAAATTAATATCACTCTTTCTATCAATCCTAATTAAACTAAAATCGTTATTTTAAATGATATTTGCAAAGTTATTTCTTCTGTGACTTGAACATGCCAGTAGTAGTCGTATTACCAACTAGTAATTAATACATAATTATTTAGTCTTGCAATATGATTAGAACCTTAGAAATTCATCTTTCTCTCATTATACATTTTTTTAATCCTTGATATTTTCCCTCTAAATTAACAAATAATATGTCTTTAATTGGTTGAATATATATAATTGATTGTATGAAAATTAGAAAAATTCATTTTTTATCATGCATTGAACTATTGATTATCTGTGTCTGGAAAAAAAAGTTCAGACTGCTTATTTTACATTAGGAAACAAAAATGGCATTATTTTGTATTTTGAAGAAATAATCAACACCTTATCAATATACTTATAGTATACTATTTATTAAGTTGTAATGTTGTTCATTATGGATTTTGGTCATTTTGCAAACTGTATAGTGAATTCCTTTGATAATCGTTAGTGTGCACTAAGCTTAGTTTTTAAATTTTTGCAATTTTATTTCTTATCAAAATATTTTGTTTTAAATTCTCTTGGTTTTTATTTGTTTGAATGATAAAAGTATATACTTCAAGTAATAAAATCAAATTACATATCCATCATTGAAATTAAGATTAAATATGCATAATTATTCATTGATCGTCATTAGACTAGGAAATTAACCCACTGATTGTTTTGTTTGTTTCAGAATGGTGTACTAGGTGTCTTCCAAAAATTAATAGCTTCTAAAGCCAATGATCATGAAGGTTTCTTCATATTGCAGAGACTAATTGAAAAACTACCTGCGTATGTCTGATTCTTTTTGTGCACTGTTTTTTAGTTTAAATTCATTTTGCATTAATAAACTTAGTTGCTACTATGAAAGGGTCCAATATTAATTTTTTATTCTGGGTTCTTCTATTATATATATATGTGTGTCATTTCTTTTTCAGAGAAACATTGAATGAATATCTCAAACACATATTTGTTCTCCTTTTTCATCGGCTTCAAAATTCTAAAACAACAAAATATGTGAAATGTAAGTTTTTTGCTATTAACTATTTTTGAAGAGAAGTTGCTGGTGTAATTTTTTTCCCTGGCTTTATTAATTGTTTTTCTTTTTTTTATTAAAGGTTTGTTGTCTTTCTTCTTTTTCTTTACGTACAAGTTTGGACCAGGTGCCCTTATATCACTTATTGATACCATTCAACCCAAGTAAGTATTAGAAATCCTTATTAAAAATTTTTATATATATTTTTCCTCTGCCCTGTCTGTCAAATCTAAAATATTGGATTTGTTTCAGAATGTTTTCCATGGTCATTGAAAGGTTAATCATTCCAGACTTGCAGAAAGTTTCTGGAAACATTGAGAGGAAGATTTGTTCTGTTGGAATGATCAGATTACTTACGGAGAGTCCAGAAGTGATTGATGGATGTTACAGCCAATTCTGGTTCGTAAATTTATTGTTACATTTAATAGCAACTTGAACTTGATACACACTCTAAATTAATGTTACAGAAAAGCTCATATGAATTGGATGAAACTGTTAACTTGCTTATCATTTCTTTATAAATAAATGTTATAAATAGAATATTTCCTTTGGAAATAGTGAATTATTTATCTGAAATAAATACGCTTTTTTACAATTTTCAAATTATTATTATTAACTTTCTCTGTTTCTTCGGCTGTTTCTGAACAACTTTGTAAAACTCTAAAAACTGGAAAGTTAGCAATATTTATCTTGGTATTATAAAAAAATCTGATTCATTATTTAGCTTTTACTGTTGTATCTTTTTGCTGTGTAAAGTTTTAATTGTTTATATTTTATTTCAAAAATTAACTAATAATTGAAGTGGTGCCATTAACAATTTCATATCTTTATTAAACACCAAGTGTGATATGATTGTGTATGGGAAATTGCTTTTGCAAATTTCTATTTTCTATATGTTGATTATAAATTTGCACGTTATTTTTGTTTAATTTGAAGAACAATATTTTGGTATATTCCAGATCGAATGGAAAATATCCCTTTTGGAATTTACTATTCTAATTAATAATATGTATTTGCATGGCTAAATTTAAACTGCTTATTCAACATATTTTACTCTAGAGGTGGCAATTAAATTTATTTAAAGTTAACTTTACTTAATATTTTAATGAATAGCTGAAGCACAGTATTTGAATTATTTTTCATGAAAGGCTTTCATACTTGCTATAATTTTGATGAAAAATTGCTGATTTTCCTATGTATGAATTCATGCAGGGGTCCACTTCTGCAAACCTTGATTAGTCTGTTTGAGCTTCCCGAAGATGACAGCATCCCAGAAGATGAACATTACATCGAAGTTGATGAGATGCCTGGGTATCAGAGTGCATATTGCCAATTGCTATTTGCAGGCAAATCAGAGCATGATCCTATCAATGGGCAGGTAGCTGATGCCAGGCTGCACTTAGCACAGTCACTCCAGAAACTATCAGTTAATCAACCTGGAAAAGTGAGTTTTTGCTGCTGTTGTTTTTAATTTGCTGATATTATAATATGTGTAAAGTAATTTTGTTTGATGAAGGAATCCTTTAAATTTCTATATTAGACTGATTGTTTAATCTAAAGTTTCAAAGTTGGAAACAGGTTATTTTGTAGATATTAACTGGGAAATAACTTTTTTTATCATAAATTGGGAGCATATTATTGTACCATTTTTATATTTACACTTACCAGTTAATTATACATTTATTTAAAGTTTTAAAACCGAGCATTTTAAGTAAAGCAATTTTTTTTTTCATTTAAATAATTAAAAAAGTAATAAGTGCAATGTATTGACAATATTTTTTTAATATATTGCTTACTGGGTTTATATGTGCATGCATTGCATCATTCTTTGATACATATTTTTGTGTTATTACTGATAAAAATATATACATATGAATCAAGCCTAAACAAATATATTATAATGTTCGAATTATAAGTTTGAATCGGGTTTTTTTAAATACCTACTCTTTTCATAGGAAGATTAATTAATCATTTATGCAGTAAGGTACAAACTCCAAAACAATATATTTAGATATAGTTGTTTTTTCAAAATATTACTGAAAAGAAGGCTCAGTCCACCCATCCCTACTTACACAGAATTCAAGAAGTCGATTGTACAAAAGGTTCAGAATTTTGAACGGCGAAACAAAAATACATAAAATGATAGTTTTCTTCTTAAAGCAATGCTACAACCATATGATTATCAGATTGTATTGATTGTAGTGGAAGTTTTATAAACCAGATAACATCCCCAAGACTGAATGATCACTTTTAATTTTGTGGTCATGTTATCTGGTTATGAACTATAAGATCACGAGCTCGTCTTGCTATAGTCAAATAATAACAAATGAATTTAAAAGTTCTTTTTCAATGCTTAAGTATAACAATCAATAATTCCTTTCTTTCAGCTCCCGACATTGATTTCTTCTCATCTAGCCCCAGAAGCTGCCCAGCATCTACAGACCTACCTTCAAGCTGCAGGTATTGTTTTGTCCTGAAAATGGATGTAACATATGAATGTGATGAAATGTGATCGTGAGAGACATTGTATATAAATCACCAGTTGAACGTTTTTATAGCTCGCTTTCTGATTTCTTTTCTTACATGCTGTTCCACAGAACTTACAATGTGTCAGTTTTCAATTCAATTTATTGATTGAAATAAAGCATTTTAATTTGACTTTCATTTTCTACTTATTTGTAAATACTACTGTTCATTAAGAAAATATACTGGCACCAGTATGAAGGGAACAAAGGGATTCATTCTGTTATGACTTGATAGTAAATTTTTAAACCAACAGAGATGCATATCTTAAATTTGAAAAATGTTCCTAATGAATTAAAACATATTTTGTGCCATTTCAATCAATATGTGTACTTCTGAAGAAAGAAAAAAAAATTGACGCCTAAAATTTGTATTGTATGGATTGGTATTTATCAGCTATTTTCACGTCAAAAAAATTAATTGTACTTGAAATATAAAATTGCCCTGAAAGGTTAAAAAAATTGTAAAAAATAAACAAAATTATTCCTTAAAAGAAATGTTTGGATTTCCAAAGAGAAATATTCAAAGAATTTGACTTTGAGATATTAAAAAATCTAAATGTCTTAGACAAGATTGGAAAAATTGAAAATTTGAAAATCATCTATAAACCAGGACATTTTGAAATTTTCCATAAAAACTGGAAAGGTGCTGGGAAATATCCCCCCCTTCCTCTTTAAAAATGCCAAATCTTTTTAAACATTGCAAATATAGAATATTGCTGTAAAAAACAAAATGCTATTTGTGACTGCTAAACTGCAGAGCTTATGCACTTTCTTCTGCACAGATCAATCCAATTTCTGAGATTGAGTTTAAAAAAACTGATATCGACAATGTGACTTCAAGTTACTTAAATACTAGTGGAGTTACTGAAACTAAAGAAAGACACTTTTTAGTGGAGTGTTTTATATTTATGAAGAATATTACAAAAAAATTGTTTGTTTTATTTTTAAAAAAAGATAAAATATGTAAAAAGTGAATGGCTGATTTTCTGTATTCGAAAGTTCAAACTTCTAGTGTATATTCAGAATGTACAAAGGTCCAATTTGAAATTTTCCAGAAAAAATAAAAAGTGACTGGTTTAATTTAATTTTAAAAAATTCTTTTAGATTATTTCTATTTTAATGTTTTGGAGTCCAAAGAATTTTCAGAAGTCATAAAATTAATTCATTTATTGTCACATGGCAATATGCCTATGGAAAGTGGATTTAACATCAAAAGAGAAAATATTTGTTGAAGACTTGAAAGGAGATTATTTAATTAGTCTAAGAACTGATTGTGATGCTATTAATTTTTATGGAAGTGGCTTAAATATTCTGATTCTCAGAGATTTACTTCAGCATGCAAAATTAACACATATGTGATATTATGAAACTTTAGAAAAGCAGAAAAAGTCCTATAAATGCAAAGCAAGTATGTAAATTATATTGCATCATTGCAAAAAATCTGCACAAGTTACATAAATTGATTTTTCAATTATATGCAATTCTATACGAAATTATAGATTTATATCATATTTTAGATGAAATCTGTGTATATATATTAATGGCGAAAAGAAAAATAGAAGTGAAAGTCCTACTTCATAAAACCCCAGTCAGAATTAACATAAACTCATACTAAAATCTTTTTAGTAAAAAGGAAAACTGATGAATGTCAATTATTGTAATATTTAGAAACAATGGAAATCCAGTACAAACACTGAATGAAATTCATAACATGCTTATTATATAAAGTGATAAAAATAAATTTGTATATATGTCTTCTTACAACTTCAAAATGGACTTCTTATTTTCCAAACAGTGAATTCTTTCTGTAAGTGGCTTTTCAATAGACGCCATGAAAAATATTGAATAAACATTTCGAACATCTACCCTTGATTCATTTGGGTCAAAATTTGCTAACTTTGATATGAAAAGTCATATATATTTTAATTTTATATTAGTAGTCACTGAAGATGATGCATTTCAGCCTTTATGTAATTGAATTTTGTCATACTTGACATCGATTAATTTTCTTTTTATATAATAATTCTTCAATATATATGCATATATTTAATACATATCTAATGTCCTTTTCTGTTTGAGTTTGTTTGTTTAACTTTTCAATTAATCATACTTGTTTTACTTCTCTGTGTTTGGCACATTTATTTTTATGTCAAACATACGTCATATCTGCCTTGTGTTTTTGATTTACAACATTTAAATGTACGTAAAATCATAGATATATGGACAGTCAACCAAAAGTGTATTTTTTATACACCGGGAGGGCTAAAATAAGTGGCAGATTTCCATACAGGCTCCACGTGTCTTGAGGTATATAGGGGACCTCAAAACCTACTTGGACGTGTATCATAGTGCTAAGCCAAAGATAAATTTAATTGTTCAAGTCCCCCCCCCTTCGGTCTGATTCATGGAATTTTCACCTCTGAAGAAAAAGTGTTAATTCACCAATAAAAATTTTGATGAAAAAATAAAGTGTTAAGTAAAATTCTTGCTGAATTAAAACACTGTGTCTGCAAATACTTTTCTTAAACTTAGAATTCAGAATACTTTCTCCTCGTCTCTCTTTCCTATTCGCACACCTATATCAGGATAAATAATCTTGATATAAAAGTTGGATTATTTCCTTGCAATCACGAAGAATGAAAATCGCTAATCGGATAGATTGACTTTAAATTATATGTATATAATAAAATACATGATTGATTTGTCTAGAAATAATAAAAAATTGGCTAAGTATATAGAATGATTCGATAAAAGGCATGATATATGTAGAAATAAAAAATAAAAGTTATAGAATTCATTAGGAATTGTCTTTCAAGACATAACGATATCACAAAACAAATATTAAGATAAGTTATAACAGAAATAAATTTATCTTGTTACTTTTTTTGCGTGTGTCAGAAATAGAGTTTAAAGTGCAGGAGCCTCAAAATATGTCGGCGCCAGTAGCCTCATATTTTTAAAAAACCGCCGCTGGCTGAAATGTGAAAATTCGTCAACATTCGAATTTTTCAGCTACAGTCAGTTTCTCTATACATATCATCCACAAGAAAATGATAAATTGACTTCCATGGCAAGGGGATAATATATGCCAGTGGTACCTTAGGGCAAAACATTCTTACTCCTTTCTGAGAAATTAATCAAGAATATATATCAAGTTTAATATACTAGAATATATATCACGTTTCATATTCTAGAATATATGTCATTGTTTCATATTCTAGAATATATGTCATGCTTCATATTCTAGAATATATGTCA
>JAPMOQ010029745.1:1699531-1727859 GCA_026543055.1 Argiope trifasciata | reverse complement strand
TAACTCGAAAATATTTTGGGCTAGGCGGATGAAATTTGGTTTATGGGCTTTACTCCAAATTTGAAGATATCTATCAAGGTATGAACAAACTCGGTTAACAGGAACTCTGTTTGTCCGGCTATTTTCTAATTTTACTCAATAACTATAGAATGAAGAGAGCTTGATGGATAAAATACACTATACGCAGACATTTATCAGATTGGGAGCTAAATGCAAGTACATTGAGGGTTTGACAATTTGTTGGTCTGAACTTTCAGATACATGTAAAAGCGATAATTCACAAGCGAATGGCTTTAAATATATTAAATTAAGTATGAGATGTTGTGACTACAAGTGCAGTTTTGTGTCAAATGTTTGTTTCAATCGAGTGACAAAACAATTTCTAAATGACAGACTCGATTTTCGTATACTATTAACCACTGGCCAGGACTGATCGCCAACTTGCCAAGTTTTACTTCATAAATTAAGTAAAAATGTTAAATTCTCGCAAGAAGTGAATATTTCGTAATCATTTTACGCTAATGTCATGCAAGGCATTCTTTGAGAATACAAGTTCATTAGAGAGTATGCGTGGAAGTTTTAGGGAGACTACTTCTATTGGTATTTTATATTATTTAAGTGCAATCAATCAATAATTTGGCAATATTTTATCGAAGGAGGATGAACGGTATGACAGTATATAAAATACAAACAAACAAATATTCATTTATATATATTGGATTTGTATTCTTTTAGAATCGTAAAACTTGGTGTTCTTTGAGAATGGTAGTGAAAGAAACTATTTATTATATCTCGTGACCTGTTTTGTATTCGTACAGAATTCTCAAATTTAATTTTAGAAAATGGGATTCAAATATTTTTTTTAAAATTGATTAAACATATTTACACCATAAAATCGTTAATATAGTTGAAACGATAATTTTTAAAAATTAAGATGGTTCAAAATTATTTGTACTGCAATATTTTTGGTGGTTACTACGAAAAACGCTAAAATTTAATTTAAATATAAATCCCCAGGTTAGTCTCTCCAAAACTTTCTCGCATAATCTATACTTATAATAAAGCTCAGTGTGTGCGTGTGTGTGTTGGCGCTCTACAGCCCAGACCGTCGGACCTACAGCAATCAAATTTGGTACATGTATACCTTGGAGGTCGGGAATGTGCACCTCGGAGCCCTTTTTCCGAATTTTTAATTAGAATTTGAATTAATTAAAATTTAAGCGAAATTTCGACCTTTTTCCGCTATAACTTCCGAAAATATTATCGCACAAACATGATTTTTACATCAATTTAAAGATTAAAAAATTAGCTTTCTAACGGTATCAGTTTTTTTTATTTATAATGTAAATTTCTATTTTTAAGGAATTTTTATATGTTTTTATCAAGTGACTGGATAAAATAAAAGAATGCCGGAAGTTCGAATAAAAAAAACTATCATCGCAAATCAAATCTAAAGAAATACAACTTTCAGCACGGGACTGGATAAAAAAACATAAATATAAAAAGGGATATTTTCTAAAAAAATAAATGCAAAGCAAAAGATTCTATGATCGTTTGCAATATCTAAATAATTAATTCAATAAATCTTCTTTACGGTAAACCTGATCAAATTTAGACAGGATATGCATTGAATCCCGACTTCTATTATCGTTTGCAATATCTGTATCATTAATTCAATATTTGTTTTCCATTATAAAATGTGATAGTTTCTAAAAAAATAGATGCAAAGCTAAGGTTTCTATAAAATCTGCAAGAGTACGTCAAAGGGAAAAAATTATGTTTTATCATCGTGTTTCCATCATTTTGATAAAAGTTCAAATTTAAAAAAAAATTATCATCGCAAATTAAAAGTTAAGGAAAGCAACTTTTAGCACGTGACTGGATAAAATAAAATAAATATAAAACGTGGTATTTTCTTTAAAAATTGCAAGGCAAAGGATACTATGATCGTATTTAAATCATTAATTGAATAAATTATCTTTATTTATACAGGATATGCATTCAAATTCCTTTCCAATGGCCAGTTTGTAAAATATTATTAATAGGCATATATATTGTTTAATACTATTAATTTGATCTAAATGAAGTAAATAATTACATTTTATGTAGCTTGAGTCAAACAATAGATTTATGAATAATGAATTTTAGATTTCTTCATATTTTGCTCTGTGAGCCCTATTTTACAAAATATTTTTATTAATATTTTAAATAAAAGTTGCTTCATTAATCAGTCTTCTAAATCAATCATTAAAACTGACTGATTTATAAAATTAAAGAATATTATTAGGAAAACGCGTTCTTTCAGAACATTCCGTCCATCATCCTAAAGAAAATATTAATTTCAGGCCAATCAATGCCCGGAGTTACTTCAAGACTAATGAATATGCAATTTAATTGAAAATTTTAGAACCCATAACTCATGGCGAACCAGCTGGTCGCCGAAGGCGAGTAGTCTGTAATAAAGTTGTTGCCTCTGAGAATGACTTACATGATATTTGTGTACTATAGTTACAAATTATTAACCTTTCACTTGGATTTAGCATTTCTGCTGAATCTTTTGTCTCTATCTACTATCCCTATAACCAACCCATAGGTGTAAGCAACAAGCTGACCAAGTTTCATCGCAATCGGTTGAACGGTTTAGGAGTGCATAAGTGACATACAGACAAACATTCGTTTTTATTTATATAGATTTAATTGATACGATGTAAGTTATGAAAGTCAGATTAAATCAATAAATTAGTATCGTTTATGTAGTGTTCGAGTAGTTAGTCATTGGAAGTAACTTGTTAAATCTGTCCTCTTTCTGAGTTTGGCTGAAGAATTTAATAGGCGTCTACACCACAGATATTAAACAAGTCTACCGAATTTTATCCATCTAGTTCTCTTCCTTTTGGGGTTAACTTATCTCGATGGCAGATTTCTTCTGTTGTTGTTGTTTCTAATGGCACTTGTCATTGACTAAATCCATTGTGATTTAATCCAAATTGTGCGTCTCTTGTTTATTTTCAGTAGCGCCATTTAGGGCCAAGAATACGAGTTAGCTACTCATGTATCACAACCCTTTTTACGGCGTGGATTTCATTCCTACATTTCATTCACTCATCCACAGATCGTAATTTAGACCTGCATCAGAGAACGATCACCTCTGGACAAGTATCCCCAGTGGCATTACTCTCGACTTGTAGGACTTTGTGACCAGGACAGATTTATACTCGCTTCAGTTACCACACACTTGGAGCTTCTTCAACCAGCGGGGCTCGAACTCGCAACCCTAAGGGATAAGAGTCCAACATCCTACCAACCAAGCTATCTCTGCCCCCAGATTATTTCTTGATGCATTTTCTTCAAAAACTGATAGAAATTCACAGATTTCGTGTAAAGATTATATACCAAATTTCATCCTTATAGATGAATTCATTTTTAGTTATCTTTGCTACAAACAGACGGACAGACAGGAAGTGACAATTTTCAAAATAGTACTTTGGAAATGCGATCTGACCTATAGTATACCCACACACACATAATTACACAATCATCTTAAACATAAGTAGATATACTCGACTTTCTACGGGATTATCTTTAAGATTAAAATACTTTTAAAACATTATAATGTTTTTTAAAAAAATTCTCTAGTTTTAATTAGAATATCAATTGAATCAAACAATTTTAAAAAATCACCTATAGTTAATTGTTGCTATAAATTATTAATATTTTTATTTTAGCATTACAAACTTTGTCCACAATTACTAAAATGTAAGAGCGCTTTTTTTGAATAAATAAAGGACTTATTTAAAGAGTAGTTAAATCGTTACTTTAAATCCAATGAAAACGTTGCCAAAAGGCATATCTAATACTATAATACGAGGAATGGTTGCCAAGTCGAAAATCGCCCCAGAATTAATAAACTCCGGTAAACTTGGGGGTCTGGGGTTTTTGGCCACGAGGAATCGATCGGCGCCGGTTTTGAGGCGCTACGGTCGAGCAGTTCGGAGTTACAGATAGGATATTTTCAAACTTTATTAGTTCGCCATAATGGCTACTTAAATTTTCAAGCGGTAACGTGCTGCCATCTATAGCCAATATGGCGAACTAATAAAGTTTTATGTTTATGCTGTTATAGGTTTATAATATGTTTCTTATGTATGTATATATGTTTGGTTTTTCTAAATAAATTTGTCAAAAATATTGAACTTCAACACACTTCAATCTTTACCTTTATTTTACCTTTGTATAGAATAGTTCCCTTTCCAAACTCTAACTTTGTTTAGAATAGTTTACAAGGGTGCACTTTAACCGGTTATCTTTTCACCAATGGTTTCACAAATTTTCTTATGGCATGTATTGTTTTGATAAATCACAATTGAAAATTTAAATCTTCGAGTTAGCTTCGATACCTGTTTTCTCCGAGTGGAGCTCGGTCACCCGCTGGGGTTTTATCAAACTAGGATGAACGGTACGACAGTATATAAAATACGAACAAACTAATACTCATTTTTATATATTAGATTTGTGTATTCTTTTAGTATCCTAAAGATTGGTGTTCTTTCAGAATGGTAATGAAAGAAACTATTTATTGTATCTCATGACTCGTTTAATATTCGTTCAGTATTCTCAAAATTTTATTTTAGAAAAGGGAATTGGGATTAAAATAGTTTCTTTTAAAACTGATTAAACATAGAAAATAAATTTATACCATAAATTCGTTAATATAATTGAAACGATAATTTTTGAAAATTAAGATGATGTAGAATTATTTGTACCGCAATATTTTTGGTGGTTACTGTGAAAATGTTAAATTTTCATTAAAATATAAAAACCCCAGTGTGGTCTCCCCAAAACTTTTTCACATAATCTATACTTATAATAAAGCTCAATATGTGTGTGTGTGTTGGCGCTCTACAGGCCAGACCGTAAGACCTACAGCTACCAAATTTGGTACATGTATACCTTGAAGGTCGGGAATGTGCACCTCGGAGCCCCCTTTTTCGAATTTTTAATTAGAATTTGTATTAATTAAAATTTAAGCGAAATTTCGACGTTTTTCCGCTATAACTTCCGAAAATATTATCGGACAAACATGATTTTAACATCAATTTAAAGATAAAAAAATTAACTTTCTAACGGTATCAGCTTTTTTTAATTTATAACGTAATTTTCTATTCTTAACTAATTTTTAAAGAAATATTTTAACCATGTTTTTAGTATGTGACTGGATAAAATAAAAGAATTCCGGAAGTTCGAATTAAAAAAAACTATCATCGCAAAATAAATCTGAAGAAATGCAACTTTTAGCACGTGACTGGATAAAATAAAATAAATAAAAAAATGTGATATTTTCTAAAAAAATAAATGCAAAGCAAAGGATTCTATGATCGTTTGCAATATTTCAATCATTAATTCAATAAATTATCTTTATTTATACAGGATATGCATTCAAATTCCTTTCCAATGGCCAATTTGTAAAATATTATTAATAGGCATATATTGTTTAATACTATTAATTTTATCAATATGAAGTAAATAATTACATTTTATGTAGTTTGAGTCAAACAATGCATTTAAGAATAACTGGCCGCCTTGGGGACCAGCTGGTTCGCCATGAGTAATGCGTTCTAAAATTTTCAATTAAATCACATATTCATTAGCTAAAATTTAAGAAATAGTTAAAGTTAAAAGATTCAGTTATTAGTAGTTAAAGAGTCGGTAACTTTATTCGAAAAAACTTTTTGAGTTTAATGCTCTAATAATTTATCAATTATGCTTCCAAAATATTAAAAATGTTTTTTTCGGTGATGTTGCCAAAATGTTAAATATGTTTTTCAAAGAAAGCGAAAAATGGGAAAAATTATTGAATTAATGATACAGATATTACAAACGATTATAGAAATATGCCATTAAGTCGGGATTTCAATGCATATCCTGTCTAAATTCAACCAGGTTTACTGTAAATAAAGATAATTTATGGAATTAATTATATATCTATTGCAAACGATCATAGAATCCATTGCCCTGCATTTATTTTTTTAGAAGATATCTATGTTATTTTATCCAGTCACATGCTGAAAGTTGTATTTCTTTAGATTTGATTTGCGATGATAGTTGTTGTTTTTTATTTGAACTTCCGGCATTGTTTTATTTTATTTTATCCAGTCACGTGCTCAAAAAAACATGGTTAAAATATTTCTTTAAAAATTCGTTAAAAATAGAAGCTTGAGTTATGCATTAAAACACTGATATCACAAGTTCATCTCTTTTTAATTAAAAGCTAAATATTCTTCATTTTTTAAAGCATTTATAGACTCGTGCTACATACTATGCAACTATTTACTTCATTTAGACTTTTTTTATAGATGTATTTTTATTATTAAACAAAGCTGATTTATTTAATTAATAATATTGTAAAAGTCACAAAAAATTCTTTGCATTTTTCTTTTTTTTTTTAAACATATTTCATATTTATTTCATTTCATGCAGACACGTGCTGAAAATTGAATTTTTAAATGTTTAATTTGCAATAATTATTTATTTTTTAAATTTGAGTTTTTATCTATCTGATGGCAACCTATTGATAAAAGATAATTTTTCCCCTTCCACTCGTAACGTGCTCCTGCAGATTAAATTTTATTGTTTTGTCCGAAATATATTGTTGAAAAATATAGTTGAAAAGCTTCTTTAAAAATTCATTACAAATAGAAGCTTAAGTTAAATGTTAAAATACTGATACTATTAGAAAGCTACTTTTTTTAATCTTTAAATTGATGTTAAAATCATGTTTGTCCGATTATATTTTCGTAAGTTATAGCGGAAAAACGTCGAAATTTCGCTTAAATTTTAATTAATTCAAATTCTAATTAAAAATTCGAAAAAAGCGCTCCGAGGTGCACATTCCCGACCTCCAAGGTATACATTTACCAAATTTGGTAGCTGTAGGTCCAACGGTCTGGCCTGAAGAGCGCCAACACACACACACACACACATTGAGCTTTATTTTAAGTATAGATATAGATATAGATGAATGACAATAGAATAAAGTTTTTAGCTCGGAATTCTTGACGAAAGCAGAACAATCTTTTATAAACCTTGAACCAGAACTTTTTTATATTTTACTTTTACCGCCAAACGATTGATTAGTACTTTTACAAAACATCTGAAACAGGCCACCACTCCTTCGAACTCGCCCTAGATTATAGAAAGCTCCAAAATAAAAAATAATAGGTATAAAAAGAAATGCTTACCGATTGTTTCAAAGAACAGAATAAAAAAAAATAATAATAAAAACTCTGGTTGTTGAAAATTGTTATTTTTTTAGCGCCCAACTTATAATCGTCTGCTCAAATAAATTTATTTATTATGCGTGTATCTCCACCATTTGGTGGTCATAAATTGGAAAGGGCGGGAGGGAAAAAAATGCTGTTCTAAATGAAATTCGAACCTTATTTTTTTTTTTTTTTTAAGAATGCATGTTCGATTCTACGGGGTAGAGGGATGTTTCCACGGGCGCCTGACCTACTTAAGAGATCTCTTTCCCTTCTTACTTATTTTTTTTTTCATCGCATCTCTTTCGAGATGGGAGGGGGTGAAATCTAAAAAAACCCAGATGGTACTCTAAGATCCCCCCCTCCTAAAAAAAAGAAAGAAAAAATTTAAGTAAGGACAGTCAGGTTTTTTGGTGGGGGGAAGGTATCTGGAATGTGCACCATCCCTCTACAAGCAAAGATAGGGGGCCTGTTTGTTTTATGGTATAGGAAAGTGAAAAGAAGTGTGAGAGCGTCTTATTCACACATGCATCTTGATCCAATTTGGAAGACAGAAAGAACAGAGGTTCTTTCAAGGATATGTTAAATGTGATCACACTTTTTTGGGGAACTGCATAAACTGATAAAATTGCTCCATTAGTATACGCGTATCTGAAGAATGCTAGAATAACACTCAAGTTGGCACTATAGGATTACACAAAAATAGGTCATAGTTATAATTATAACGAATTTTTTACATAAAAGTTGTCATTCAATTCAAGTGGTATAAAATTAATTTTTTATCATTGCTCTAATCACTTATGCTTTAAAAAAATTTCACATGTAAAGAAAATATTCAGCATCTTTTAATGTTATAATCCTTTAGGCTGGTATGCTATATATGAATTGCTTGATTAACTAAAAATCGAGCAAACTTACAAATAATCGATTGAAAATCCTGCAAATTGATAAATAATTGAATGAAAATTGTGCTGATTGATAGATAATTGATTAAAAATCTTGCACATGGATTTTTATTTCATTAAAAATATTGCAAAACGCTGATAAATAATTGATGAGAACCTTGCAGATTGATGGATAATTGATTAGAAATCTTGCAAATTTATTTTTATTTGATTTAAAATATTGCAAATTGATTTTTATTTGATTTTAAATGTTGCAAAACGCTGATAAATAATTGAGGAAAACCGTGCAGATTGATAGATAAATGATTAAAAATCTTGCAAATTGATTGTTATTTGATTTAAAATCTTGCACATTGATTGTTATTTGACTTAAAATCTTGCGCATTGATTGTTATTTGATTTAAAATCTTGCACATTGATTGTTATTTGATTTTAAATGCTCCAAAACGCTGATAAATAATTGATGAAATCGTGCAGAATGATAGATAAATGATTAAAAATCTTGCAGATTCCTTGTTATTTGATAAAAAATATTGCAAATTAATTGTTATTTGATTAAAAATATTGCAAATTAATTATTATTTGATTAAAAATATTGTAAATTGATTTTTATTTGATTAAAAATATTGTGAAACGCTATGCAGGGCAACTAGTTGGACTTAAGTTACCAAATCTGGCGCATGAAGCATGCTTATGTGATTTTTGAACGGGAGTATAACTTCATCATTGAGAAAGGGTTTTTCAAAATTTTAAATTTCATTATTTTGATTTTTTAAGATCGATAAAAATTTTACAGTTTTTTTCTCAGTAACTTTGGAGACAACATTTTTAATATCAATATGCAAAATCTAATTTAACACCATTTTGGATTTCAAAAATAAACTTTTCATTTTGTCTCTAATTCTTAAAAATATTTAAATGCGTTAAATTATAATTACGTTAAATTATACCTGATTTAATTGAGCAAGTTAATTAAGATACTTGACTAATTATTTGCTCAAAATTTAATAAAAAATTACAAATTGGATATTAAGACCGTATACCAGATTTTATTCTGTCAGATTACAGAATTATTTAATCATCTTTGTCACAGACAGGCGCCACATTTTCCAAAAATGTGTTTTACAAAGCCAGTGAAGTGTAAAAAAAGTTTTTATTTTTTTAAAAAATTATATGAATATTTTTTAAAGATTCTCTTTATCTCTATTGCTTAACTTTCGGCAATAGAAGGAAAACACACAAATGAAAATTATCTTTAAAAAGGATTGTAAAGATTGAAAAAAATAATAGCGCTGCTAGTAATTCGGTACCAGCCAGCCAGAGTAGTCACCTAAAATCTCTTTCGTATACTCACACAGTACAATACTTACGAAATATTCACCTTTGCCATGAATTTCACATTTCTACCAAATCTGCTTTTCAAATTTCTAGACGATCTATTCTTAACATGCGGCAAATAGCTTCTCAAAACTGAAATTCTGTTTAAATGGCTCTTTACTAACGGACTGAAATAAAATTTAAAACAAAATTACACTTATAGGATTAAACTCATGAACCAAGTTTGGTATATTTAAATTATTGCGCTTGTAAGATATCGCGTTTACATATTTCGGAAAATACAGACCGACAGACAGTCAAATCCCTTATTGGGGTTAGGTCAAAATTTGATAAGTGCCTACAATGTTAAACCTGTGTACTGAATTTTATCTATATAACTTTCGTCGTTTTGTAGTAATCGTGTTAACTTATATTCCAAAATCTCTCCCCTTCTTCTTCTTCTTGTATACAGCCGACCACACCGCCACCACTGAACGTAGCAGTATTGACAGGATTTGTTGTAATCGACTGCTGATTAAGTATTGTCCAACCTTACATTGACTAACCTTCGTCAAACTAGCATACCTTTCGGAGTAGTCAATAGCTGTCTTTCTCCCCGTCTGCACACTCTCAAACAGTTGGAAAACTATCTGGTAGTTTTTTTTTATGGCGCAAGGACCAGATCTGATCATACTGCGCCAAACATTTGTTAAACATGGCTTTCGTATTAAAATTTAAGACATTTTAAGGAAAACATACAATTAAATCTGATGTAAAATTTGAATATCTTTTAAAAAAGCAAAGATATTTGAATGAGGGTTATCTCCTAAAATGTCATTTAAGTTAAGAACAGTAGTTCCAAAATGAACTTATCGTTGTGTACTAAAATCTCGGCATTCACACAGAATGTGTCTGTCCGTTAAAACAGAATTGCATTTATTACAAAGTGGTACATGATCAGAGTGCAAAAGATGTTTTTGGGTCAAATAGGCGTGGCCTATTCGAAATCTCGTAATAATGACATCTTTCTTTCTAGTCACAATTTTATTTTTGAGCCCTTTGACAGATGGCTGTATCTGAAACAGTTTATTTGTCCATACATATTTTCCCACGTGGATTGCCAGAATTTATTTTGAATTATTTTATTACTTGTAATGCATCGGATAAGAGAGCAAAGTTTTCTTTAAACAGAGTTTAGCGTTTTGCTGCCTTGTCAGCTCTTTCGTTTCCCAAAATTCCGACATGGCCAGGAATCCAAAAGAACTTAATTGTGAAATTGTTTTTTAGCGAACTATATATGCGAAAAATATTTAGAACTAAGGGATGGCTTTCCGATGACACATTTTTAAAAGCTGCAATACTACTTTTACAATCTTTAGCATCATATCCTTTAGGGTTTTGAGATTACCTGTACTGATGACCATCAGTACTGTACTTAAATCATTATTGACAATCTTCAGGTCCTTCCTTAACTCTGAGATCTCCATACATTCCTTTAAATAGTGGTAAACCGTACCAATTTCTCCACAAATACATTTATTTTCCAACGTTCTTTCAAATATTTGGAAGAAAAATCTCCCATGTCCAGATTTGCAGGAAATCTCCCATGTCCAGATATAATTTGGATTTTCAATGGATGGCATCTTCTTATTTTAATTTCCGGATTAGGAATGAAGTCGAAAGTGACTCTTCCTTTTTTGGCCGTATACCATCTGTCAAAATAATTGTAGTTTTATTTTTTCTCTCAATTCCCCTTTTAAAACACCACTTGATTTGGAGACAATACTATCAATATTATCTTTCTGTGTCGCCAGCTTCTGATAATGATCAGCTTTTTCATTACCATATATCCCAATACGGGCCTTAATCCAATTCAATTCTATTGACTTGTTAATTTTAGCACTTTTTATCTTTTTTTTTATCGCTCCTTTTCCGAAAATCTCTCTCCTCACCAAATTTTGCTCAAACCTTGATGGTAATTTACATATTTGATGATAAGATAGTATTCCGAATTCCATTCGTCTAATTCAAAACTTATTTGAGTTATATCGGTATCAGACAGACAAAAAATTTCTAAAAATGTGTTTTTCGAACACAGGAAAGTATAAACACTTGGAGATTCATCATAATCTCGAATTCGAATTTCTTGACGGTTACAATATTCTTTCTATACTACGTATACGAGAAAGTAAAACGACATGCATTATATATACTAATATTATAAATATGAAAGTTTGGATGGGTGGATGGATGTTTGTTACTCAATTACGTCAGAAAGGCTGAAGGGAGTTGGATGAAATTTAGCACAAAGATAGATTAGAGTCAGGAATCGAACACAGACTGCTTTTTATTCCGGTTCATTGTGTGGTTAATTTTTTATTAATTAAAAACTGATTTAATACCAAAAAACTGAGACCAAACCCACCAAAGATGAGAAGTAAGGCTCCCGGTTTTTTCCCAAGAGTAATCAGGTTATGCTTAGCATAATTTCTACCGATTATTTCAAACGATTCTATTTGTTTTCTTAGTGTTTGATGTATTTAAAATCAAATGTTGTTAATGAATCGATCTTTCGGTTTCATTCTGAAGTACTTATAAATTCAAATAATACAGAATAAAGGAAATAAAAAATTTCTAATCTGCATTGCGTTACCGCAACTGGCGTAAGAAAGTCAAGTATTTGCGTTACGCCAACTAGCGTTGAAAGCTTGCGCGTGATTATTAACAACTGCGTTTTCATTTAAATTAACAGCTTAAAATTTATGTGTATAATACTGTTGTAGCTATCTCAATCTTGATGAATAAATAAAATGGATTTGATTTGATTTTAAAGAAATACGGACTTGATTTGCTGTTTTGTTTTATTTCAGGGGAACACAGTAAATAAATTGTTTTTAGGTTAGTTGTGCTTTAAAATTGGTTAAGAAGTATTTTTCTGCAATACATTTTTCGTGTAGGTTTATAGTTTTAAGTGCATTGTTTTTAGGATAGTTTTTATCTTTTTGATTTTTTATTACTTGATAGTTTTTCGGAATGCCCGGAAACGCAAATCTAATCTTTCGAAAAGGAGTCATCAAACTCGGGCTATGAGAGTCACTAGAAGTAGAGAGTCGAATTCTCAAGCAGTAGTTTAGAAGAATTAAGGAAGCGGAGAGACAGGTTACATCAAAATGTGATTTAGTAATGTGATGTTATAATATGATTTAGTATTTACTAAGTTAGTAAATACTAAATCACATTATGACATATTTGCTTGAGTCTTTTCTTCGGAATGGAACGCACTATCCTTCCTATGTTTTAATAATTCACACGGAGAAGAATTATTTCGCTTAAGGAGTGTTTTGCATTACGATTAAGATTTGAAAACGAATAAAATTTCGTTAAGCGAGGTTCCTATTACAAATGTTGACCCAAAAGAATCAATGAAGAGCAGCATATATGCTAGAAAGCGATGAAGTTTTTAATGACTTTCAATACATTATACTTGGGATTTTGATTCAGGTTGTTAACTAAAATAATTGTAGATTACAGTTGAGATTTGATTTGAGCTTGAAATAAGTAAAGAGAAAACTCGACAATTTATGGGGTTATAACTATATTACCTATCTATGGTGATATTTATGTGTAATCACGCTTTTATCTTTGCTATTGTACTTGTGTATGTTTTGTATTTTTACTCTCGTTAGCTACTGGAATTTTTTTATTTATGTATGGTTTCGAACTTTGTAATTCTGAACTTTTTTGTTGCTCCTTTTTTTATGTGTATTTTTCTGGCTTGCGTTCCTTGTGTGTTTTTGATTAATGTGTTTTGTAAATGAGGTCTATCCATAATGTCTATTTCAAATACATTTATAAATTACTTGATTTATCTATACTTATAATAAAGCTCAATGTGTGTGTGTGTGTATTGGCGCTCTACAGGTCAGATCATTGGACCTACAGCTACCAAATTTGGTACATGTATACTTTGAGGTCGGGAATGTGCACCTCGGAGCCCTTTTTTCGAATTTTTAATTAGAATTTGAATTAATTAAAATGTAAGCGAAATTTATCTTTTCCGCTATAACTTCCGAAAATATTATCGCACAAACATTCATATCAATTTAAAGATAAAAAAATTAGCTCTCTAACGGTATCAGTTTTTTAAATTTATAACGTAATTTTCTATTTTTAACGAATTTTTAAAGAAATATTTTAACCATGTTTTCATCACGTGACTGGATAAAATAAAAGAATGCCGGAAGTTCGAATAAAAAAAACTATCATCGAAAAATAAATCTAAAGAAATGCATCTTTTACCACGTGACTGGATAAAATAAAAGAAATATAAAATGTGATATTTTCTTTAAAAAAATGCAAGGCAAAGGATTCCATGATCGTTTGCAATATCTATATCATTAATTCAATAAATCTTCTTTATTTACGATAAACCTGATAGAATTTATGTGGCATTTTATGTGGCTTGAATCCAATTATTCATTGATGAATTAATGAGTTTTAGATGTTTTCATACTTTGCACTGTGAGCCATATTTTACAAAATATTGTTATTAATATTTTAAATAAAAGTTACTACATCAATCAGTCTTCTAAATCAATAATTAAAACTGATTTATAAAATTAAAGAATATTATTAGGAAAACGTGTTTTTTTAGAACTTTCCGTCCATCATCTTAAAGAAAATATTAATTTCAGGCCAATCAATGCCCGGAATTACTTCAAGGTTAATGAATATGTGATTTAATTGAAAATTTAAAAAAAAAAAAAACGCATTACTCATGGCGAACCAGGTGGTCGCCAAAGGCGGCTAGTAAGTAATAATTCTGAAATGTAATCTATTCAAGAAAAATCTGTTGGTGTTTGAATATAAGTGAACAAGATATTTACTAAGCGTTAAGTAATACATTAATAAATTTGACACACAGGATTAGCACCTAAAATGTAGAATCATATTGCTTCTTCTTCAGTGGCGCTTCAGCCCAGGGTGGGCCATGGCCTTCCGCAGAATCGAATTTCAGGTTTCTTGGGTAGACTTCGCCAGTTATTAACTCTGAGAACTTTTAGATCTGTTTCTAGGCACTCGATCCACGGTCTGCCCCTTTTGCGGGTACCAGATGGTTTAGCGTCGAAGATCTTTTTGGTGGTTCGGTCGTCTTTCATTCTAATCAAGTGTCCTGCCCATTTTAGTCTTTGGATTGAGATTCTCAATGATTCCTTCTCCTATCCATCTCATTTCTTGTATGGCGAGTAGGTCAATATTGTACTTGTCAAATTCTTCAATTAAGAATCGCAGTCCTTTACCAGAGTACAAAGTACGAACATTCCATGTACCGAAATACAGAGTCCTTAGTCCAATTCCAAGTCGATTTCCTTTAGGCAGCCGGGTATTTTCTTCTTTAGATTTCGTAACAGTATAGTTTTAACGGGGTAGGGGAGTTAGCCCAACGCCCAACCCCTTTTAGTCGCCTCTTACGACATGCATTGGGATACATTGGGACTATTCTTACCCCTTGGTTACCACATGGTCACCGTTGGGGCACCCCGGTCACCACACGGGGTAGAATCATATTACATTTGAATCTAAATTCATCAATGAAGTGACCATCTGTCCGTCTGTATCTTGGAATGCTTGTATACGATAATAATAAAACAAATCAACTTAAGTAAACGAAATTTGATACACAGTTTTAGTATCTTATTCATAGATTCATATCAAAGTTTGAAGAAAATGTCTCAAATGGTTAACAGTCGGTCGGTCTATATGTTCGCGTGCGCGTCAACACAATGGTTCAAAAACGCAATAAAATAAATTTTGTAGTTGATTTAAGTCTACTATTGTCTACTATTAAGTCTATTCTGTCAAGTTGAGTTTTAATAGATCGGAAAAAGAGGTGTCTAAAGGCCTTATCACACGGCAAAATATCGTCTGCACTTTCCGTCAGCAATTTTACATTTCTACCCTTAGAACCGGTTATGCAAGTTTCATAATCGACAACTTTTTCTAACCAGCTAGAAAATGCCTTCGGAAATATTGTCCGCAAACGAAATTCAACCACTCATGTGAAACTTTGAAGTAACGTCACTTTTGTTGTCGTTTGCTGACGGAAAGTGCCGACGATATTTTGCCGTGTGGTAAGACCTTAAAATACATATCCTATTCACCGCATTGTGCAATAAATTCATGACGGGGAATAATGGCCATGTCGCTATCGCATGATAGATTCAGTAACCTGTTCAGTAAGAATAAGTCAGTAATTCAGTTTTCTGTTTTAATAAATAACAGGCTGAAATTTTAAAAGCATTCCATATTTTTAGTTCAACAATCAAGAAAGCCTATCTACCGGGCGAAAAAGCTGGTCGTTAATGTCGGTTAATCTATACTTATAATATAGTTCAATGTGTGTGTGTGTTGGCGCTCTACAGGCCAGACCGTGGGGTCTACAGCTACCAAATTTGGTACATGTATACCTTGAAGGTTGGGAATGTGCACCTCGGAGCCCCCTTTTTCGAATTTTTAATTAGAATTTGAATTAAAATTTAAGCGAAATTTTGACGCTTTTCCGTTATAACTTCCGAAAATATTATCGCACAAACATGATTTGTTTATCAATTTAAAGATTAAAAAATTAGCTTTATAATGGTATCAGTGTTCTAATGTATAACTTAAGCTTCTATTTTTAACGAATTTTTAAAGAAATATTTTAACCATGTTTTTTGAGCACGTGACTGGATAAAATAAAAGAAAACAATGCCGGAAGTTCAAATAAAAAAACAACTATCATCGCAAATCAAATCCAAAGAAATGCAACTTTTAGCATGTGACTGGATAAAATAAAAAAAATACAAAATGTGATATTTTCTAAAAAAAATAAATGCAAGGTAAAGGATTCTATGATCGTTTGCAATATTTAAATCATTAATTCAAAAAATTATCTTTATTTATAGAGGATTGAATTTATACAGGATATGCATTCAAATTCCGGTCCAATGGTCAATTTGTAAAATATTATTAATAGGCATATTTATTGTTCAATACTATTAATTTGATCTAAATGAAGTAAATAATTACATTTTATGTAGTTTGAGTCAAACAATACATTTTTGAATAATTAGTTTTAGATTTATTCATACTTTGCTGTGTGAGCCATATTTTACAAAATATTTTAAATAAAAGTTGCTACATCAATCAGTCTCCCAATCCAATCATTAAAACTGACTGATTTACAAAATTAAAGAATATTAATAGTTCTTATAGTACTTTCCGTCCATCATCTTAAAGAAAATATTAATTTCAGGATAATCAATGCCCGGAATTACTTCAAGGCTAATGAATATGTGATTTAATTGAAAATTTTAGAACGCATTACTCATGGCGAACCAGCTGGTCGCCAAAGGCGGTGAGTAATATATAAATCTTCAGAGAAAGCCTGACTTTTGAAAAAAATAACTAATAATACAAGCAAAAATAAATGGATGCATTTCGTATTTAAAGTTTCGGCATTTTTGCTTCGTATAATGGTTTATATTCTGGTATATGATTTATTTTGCGAATGTTTTTTTAGAAAAATAAAATAAGGTTGCAATCATTAAAAAAATTATGATTCATATTTTGTAGAAAATTAGCCGCCTTCGGCGATCAGCTTGTTCGCCCATATTATTGATTTTTCCAACCGCTGTCGAATATAAATTTGGAGAGGGATATTTGTTTTCAATATTATTCTTTATTAAGTCAGTAGAACATAAGTTTCATTGAAAAAATCAAAACAAATTATAATGCATTCAACTTTAAAAGTTTATATGCGATGATGAATATAAGCGGGAATGAAAATTCTGATTCGAATTTATACCCCCCCCCCCAAAAAAAACATTTAAAAAAATGGATTTTAAAATTGGCAAAAGTACGTGAGTGAATGATTTGGTGCATGAATTTAAATGTTATAGCATTACGCATTTTAATTGTTACAAATTATGTATTACATTTTAAAAAAATATTTAGAATAAAGAAAACATTGTGCAGATATGAAAATAATGTCAATAAGAAAGAGATTTTTTGAGTTTTACGATAACAGAAAAACTATTTTTGTGTGAAAATAGTTTTGGAAGATATGAATATCAATTCACATACGCAAGTCTTAGCAATAATCCATCTGACATTCGGTAAGTCTTTTTTACGCACGAATAAGCTTAGTGTGAAGCTTGGCTTCTAAAAATTTATTTATATATTTTGCATTTCATTTACTTTAAGTGTATAGTTTTTGATGAGTCCTATCCATGTCATTTCTAATAATACTTTGCTCTACGTTAATTAACAAAGCATTGAACTAAAAACAGGTTATAAAGAGCAAGCAATAAAAGGTCTGAAAATCCGCGAGGTAATTTGTTTTAACATTTATAGTTGCCATTTGACAACAAGAAATAAGATTTCTCTGACATGGACGTTAGAATTATATATATATAATTTTTGAACAGTCTGTGACTGAAGAGAGAGAAGACACTTTGGAATTTTAAACTTCGCTTTAGTCCATCCCGGGAGGCATAATTTATGTATGGGCAAGTAGCAACGAGGTACGTCATTCCATAGAAAGACACAATAGGGAGAAAAAACGGAGTATTTATCCCCATGATTATATACTAAGAGATTCTGATAGGGATTTCTATACACATGCCGATATAGGTAAGGGGAATGATAGGAAACTTTTAAAAGAATTTGCTTACATCAACAAATTTTTATCTCTTTACATCGAGTATGGAAACTTGTGGATGTCAGCAATTTTACAGAGCTTCTGTTGCATTAATTAAATAAATAAAAAGTGGAACTGGATCAGGAAATAAGAGAACATTATAAATTGAAATTAATAAGGGCTAAATTAAAATAAAAATTAGGAAATTAATTAGGATTTAATTTAGATTGAGAGATACCATTATATATGTTAGGCAACAAGATACCAGCTAGTTCGTCCAGATTACTGACTTTTTATTTTGTTTAATCTATATTTATATCTATCTATATACTTATAATAAAGCTCAATGATGTGTGTGTGTGTGTGTGTTGGCGCTCTACAGGCCAGACCGTTGGACCTACAGCTACCAAATTTGGTACGTGTATACCATAGTGCATGTATATGTGCACCTTGGAGTACTTTTTTCGAATTTTTAATAAGAATTTGAATCAATTAAAAATTAAGCGAAATTTTGATGTTTTTCCTCAATAACTTATATTATCACACGAACGTGATTTTTACATCAATTTAAAGATGAAAAAATTAGCCTTCTAATGGTATCAGTGTTTTAATGTATGACTTAAGCTTTTAGTTTTAACGAATTTTTAAAGAAATATTTTAAATATGTTTTTTAGCACGTGACTGGATAAAATAAAATAAATATAAAATGTGATATTTTCGAAAAAAATAAATGCAAATCAAAGGTTTCTATAATCGTTTGAATTATCTCAATAATTAATTTAACAAATCTTCTTTGTATACGGTAAACCTGACTAAATTTAGACAGGATATGCATTGAAATTCCGACTTAATGGCATATTTCTACAATCGTTTGCAATATCAGTATCAATAATTCAATAATTTTTTTTTCCATTATAAAATGTGATAGTTTCTAAAAAATTAAATGCAAAGCCAATGTTTCTATAATCGTTTGCAACATCTAAATCATTTATTCAATATTTTTTTCCCTTTTTCGCTTTCTTTAAAAAAACATATTTAATATTTTGGCAACATCACCGAAATAAAACATTTTTATATTTTATAACCGATAAATTATTAGAGCATTAAACTCAAAAAGTTTTTCCGAATAAAGTTTTATCGACTCTTTAACTACTAATAACTGAATCTTTTAACTTCAACTATTTCTTAAATTTTGTACTGATTTTAAAGAAAAAATAACACATATTTTTTTTATCTAGACTTAGAATAAAGCTCAATGTGTGTGTGTTGGATCTCTACGGGCCAGACCGTGGGATCTACAGCTACCAAATTTGGTATATGTATACTTAGGGGGTCGGGGATGTGCACCTCGGAGCTCTTTTTTCGAATTTTTAAATTAGAATTTGAATTAATTAAAAATTAAGCGACATTTCAACATTTTTCCGCTATAACTTCCGAAAATATTATCGCACAAGCATGATTTTTACATCAAGTTAAAAATTTAAAAAACTAGCTTTCTTATGGTATCAGTGTTTTAACAAATAACTTAAACTTCTATTTTAAACGAATTGTTAAAGAAATGTTTTAACCATATTTTCAATAATATATTTCGGATAAAACAATAAAATTTAATCTACAAGTGCTCGTCAAAGGGAAAAAATTAGGTTTTATCACCGTGTTGCCATCATTTTGACGGAAGTTCAAATTTTTAAAAATCAACTATTACTGCAAATAAAATCTAAAAAAATGTAACTTTCAGCACGTGACTGGATAAAATAAAATAAATATAAAATGTGATATTTTCTTTTAAAAAGTAAGGCAAAGAATTCTATGATCGTTTGCAATATTTAAATCATTAATTCAATAAATTATCTTTATTCATACAGGATTGAATTATACAGGATATGCATTCAAATTCCGGTCCAATAGCCAATTTGTAAAATATTAGGCATATATACTGTTTAATACTATTAATTTGATCTAAATGAAGTAAATAATTACATTTTCTGTAGCTTGATTCATTTATGAATAATGAGTTTTAGATTTCTTCATACTTTGCTCTGTGAGTCCTATTTTACAAAATAGTTTTATTAATATTTTAAATAAAAGTTGCTACATCAATCAGTCTTCTAAATCAATAATTAAAACTGACTGATTTATAAAATTAAAGAATATTATTAGGAAAACATGTTCTTTTAGAACTTTCTGTCCATCATCTTAAAAGAAAATATTCATTTCAGGCCAATCAATATCCGGAGTTACTTCATTGCTAATGAATATGTGGTTTAAATGAAAATTTTAGAACGCATTACTCATGGCGAACTAGCTGGTCGCCAAAGGCGGCTAGTTATAAATATGGAAAAATCAAAGAAAAAATAACTGAAAATTTGAAAAACCTGAAATTAATTTAATCAATATGTTGTGTATTACAACATGAGGAAATTAAAAATGTATAAATTACAAAAAAAGCAAAAATGAAAATATTATTTTTTAGTTAATATAGGTAGTAAAAAGCATTTTTTATTTTATTTTAATTCTAACATTGACGAAAGCATGCGACTAATATAGCGATGAAATAGTTAGAATATAACCCTGAAACTTTTAGTTTGATTGTGTATTGGAATTTTTAAAAATAATCATTATAAATAAGGGGAAAACTGAACAGAAATTAAATTACTATCAATAAAAAGTTATTTTTTTATTATTTTTTTAGTTTTAAGATAATGCAAATATTATTTTTATCGGATAATAGTTTTAAAAGATAATCAATTTCCATAAGTAAGTCAATGCGATTTTTTATCTAGCGATAATTAAGCCTATTTTTGCACTCAATTAAACTTTCTCAGTGACATTTATTTCATAATTTCTTTTATTCTTATTTCCTTTGACTGAATTTAGTTTTAGGAACACGGTAAACCCTTTCCAACACTTTCTTGTAATAATTCGTAAATCCATTATTGTACGAAACATTGAATTAAATGCAGCTGTAAAAACATTCGATAATCTGAAGTAGTTCTACAGCACTTTGTTTATGTTTGATCGTTGCCATTCTATAATAAATAATAAAGGTAATTTATATGTATAAACAGATATGTATGCTAGTGTTTCATGTATCTAGACAGACTGTGCATTTTTATTATAAAGAATTTTTTGAATATTAGTTAATTTGGTTAAAAATAATATCTGAAAGATAGACTAAAAAATTTATATAAAAATTAAATGCAATTTTTAGAAATATTTCCTCGTCATTTTTTTAAAAGTATTATGCTAAAAAAGTTGAAATTTTCTGAGCTGATAACTTGATCAATAAAAAATTTTATTATTAAGTAAATAATATTAAAAATTCAAGTACAAAATCGACCGAATAATTGAGAACGATCAATAAAAAAAATTCCGTTGGTATAAATAACTTCTAAACTAAAAAATTCTTGTGAAATTTTTTTTTATGTGCCGGATTAATTTTTTGATTGCAACCGGTGAAAGTGACAGGTGCAAAAACTGAGAGAAATTGAAGGTACTTTTTATATACATTGCGGTAAATGGATGGGGTGTCATCTGTAACCCTACGTTCACAAAGAGGGGGGGGGGGGTTCTGTTGGAATTCCGTGCTCAAATTCGACCCTGATCTGAATTGATTCCAACCTTGCACCTACTTTCGATCCGCTTCCGTGTTCCAGAGGAAGAAAAATCCATTTCGGGCTCCCCTTTTTTTAGGGGCTCTCCCCCCTCCCTCTCTTCCCCTTTCCCGCCATTCTGAAGCGATTTGATATGGCAGTAAATGTTGCCTTCATTGCGCATGCTCGTGAAATACCTTGAGGAAAAAAATTATCCCCCGTTTTTTTCAATTTTTTTTAAAGCTTTAGACAGGATGTGTAGTATTTTTTTTTTTTTTTTTTTTTTACAAAGAAATTACACTGGAGTGAAGAAAATCAGAATTATGAGGTTTTTCATTACATAATTTTTTTTAAAAAAATAGCAATTTTAAATACTTACTTTTTCTAAAAATACTTACTTACTAAAAATTAAAAAAAAAAACAATTTTAAATGCGTACTTTTTCTAAAAATACTTGCTTACTAAGATTTAAAAAAAAAAACAATTTTAAATACGTACTTTTTCTAAAAATAAATACTAACTAAAAGTTTCAAAAAATAATAATTTCAAATGCGTACTTTTTCTAAAAATACTTATTAAAAATTTAAAAAATAGCAATTTTAAATACGTACTTTTTCTAAAAAACTTACTTATTAAAAATTTAAAAATAACAATTTTAAATACTTACTTTTTCTAAAAATACTTCCTTACTAAACTTTAAAAAAAAATAATTTTAAATAGTACTTTTTCTAAAAATACTTACTTACTAAAAATTTAAAAAATAGCAATTTTAAATACGTACTATTTCTAAAAAATACTTACTAAAACATTAAAAATTACAATTTTAATTACGTACTTTTTCTAAAAGTACTTACTAAAAATTTAAAAAATAACAATTTTAAAAATGTACTTTTTCTAAAAATACTTGCTTACTAAACTTTAAAAAATAACAATTTTAAATACGTACTTTTTCTAAAAATACTTACTTACTAAAAATTCAAAAAATAACAATTTTAAATACTTTTTGCAATACTTACATCTTCAATTTTGAAGTCTAAAAATGATTCATACCACTTACGAGTATAATGAGCCCAAGAAGGTAGTTATCGGAGGTAAATCTTATTTAATACTAGGAGATTACACCCCCCCCCTCCCTCGCTCTCCTCACCAACCCCCAAGCATTTCAGCTCGCTCACCATATATGTATGCGTTTCTGCTTGTAATAAGATTTTGTAACTACATTCTTTACTGAAAGTAAAGTTCTTTTCTTAAATTGTTCACAAACAACATTTTCCCTTCAATTACTAAAGACTAAATTCATCAATTACTAAAACTAAAATTTTCTGGTGGCAAAGAGATATGTTTGTAAAAAGAGAAAAATATGTAATTTTAAGATGCTTAAATAGCAAAATTGAACTGACTTCTTTTGATTGTCGGAAATGGCGTATAATAATATGATTAATTTGGCCGTGTCAATCAATTTTACTGAACTACATCTTATCACAAAAATATGCCATATTATTTTCAATTATACTTGAGTAATGAGAGAGAATGCATTTTTGAATTTTTAAACTTCTTTTTATTTCATTCCGAATGACATAATTTATGTACAAGCCAAAAGCGACCAGATTCGACACTTTGGTAAAAGGGGAAAATAGGTATCTTTTGAAAGAATTTGCAAAGTATGATAGATTTTCATTCCTTCACTTGGAGTGTTGGAGCTTGCTGATTTCAGGAGTTTCACAAGCTTCTGTTGCCTTAATTAAATAATAATAATAATAAAGGGAAGAATAAGATTAGAAAATAAGAGAACATTTTAGAATTAAGCCAATATTAGTTAAATTAAGCGATACAAATTATGAAATTAACTAAGATTTAATTTAGATTTACACACACACGTACACAAATATATATATGCAAAGATTTAAAATTTTGGAAGCAGATGGCAGGTTCGAAGACATTGAAGAAGATTTTTCATTTTAAAGTTCGTTTTATTCCATCTCTGGAGAAAGGCAGGCGTATTTACAAGCAGCGCGGCTAATCTGAAGTGACGGTAAAGGTCAGATACTAATTTTCCATCGTGTTATATAGAATATTTCTATAGAGAAAATTTTGTTTACAGTGCTAATATATTATTAAGATTCTCATAGGGATTTTTGAGCATGTGACTTTCAAAGTAGGGGAAAAACAGGGATGTTTTTCTATAAAACTATTTGTTTAGTTCAGCAACTTTTATCAATCGTTTGATTCGCTGACTAAACATTTTTACAAAATATTTCTTGAATTAATTAAGTAAATAACGTGGAATCGGATCAGGAAATAAGACAATATTTTAGAATGACTTTGATAAGGGCTAAATTAAGACAAAACTTTAGAAATTAATTTGGATTTAAATTAAATGTTAAAATATCATTACACACTCACAAACACACACATATATTCTTATTTCCTGATACATTTCCCACATTTTTTTAATTAATTCGACATGCACTCAATAAAAATATTGAATTCAGCAGGTTCTCATACTCTTAGCGAAAAGATAAAATTCTCTAATACTTACAACATTTTTTTTTTTTTTTTTAGTTATACCTAATAATCCATTTTCTAAGTGTAAATTATGTCTCCCATGGTAAAATAAATCTTAATTCAAAAAATTTCAAAAGTTCTTTCTTCACAGCCACGCATCTGCTAAAATATATTTACTCAACACACACACACACGTATCCTGTCGAAAACTACTAACGTAATTAGGATGGGGCCAGAGCCGACCTTCACTAAGAAGGGGCACGGGTGAAAGAAACCATTTGGGGCCCTAAATTTTTTGCAAAGCAAAAAAAGACCGAACATTTGCATATGCATTTAATGATGCATGATTTTTTTATTAATTACTCCAAGTAAATTACAATTTTTTCCAATTTCTTTTTCGATATTTAATACAGCAAAAGCGTTTAAGCATTATATGCTTGAACGCAGATAATAATTTATTTAATTTAAATTTGCTGAAAGAGGGCTCAGAATTTATTATATTTAGTAACTGGCATGAAAAAAATATTACATTAGATATAGACAAAATTAGATAGCTGATGATTTGCAAATCCATTTCAACCCAGCCTCAGCCTCGACTTCTGGGGGCCAGGCATCTTCGCTCTGTCTGAACATATCTGATGGGGATTTCCTTATCCGTAAATGAACTTTTCACGCCGTTTTACAGATATCACTGCGATTTGCTTAATAAAGGTGTCAGTCGATGCTCAATTAGCCATATGGAAACAAGCTTGTAGACTTTTAAGGCCTTATCACACGGCAAAAGACCGTCATATTTTCAGTGAGCAAGCTCCCTTTTCTACCCTCAAGAACTGGTCAAGCAAGTTTTTTGAGGATCGACAACTTTTTCGAACAAGTCCGAAATTACTGTCGATGGTGACTAAAATATTAGCTGCCAACGAAATTCAACCAATCATGTGGAACTTCAATAGTGACGTAGTATGCCAAGAACGCCGCGATTGACGCCAACTTCTTTGTAAACATTAATTAGCAGATTCCATCCTTATCAATGTTTTTTTAATCAAATTCCTCCGTCTAGGGAGTAAAAAGTAGTTTGATTATTTCTGCCACTTTTTACCTCGCTTTCAATTAATCAACATCGTGTTTTTAGTGCTCTTAAAATTTAAAAATGGCGAAAAGATGTGTTTGCTTCCACTTAATGGAAGCAATGAATAAAGAGCGATAAATACGCCAACTTGTTCACCTGCTTTTCTAGGTTTACCAGACAGCAAATGCTCAAGTGACGTCACTTTTGTCAGAGAAAGTGACGATGTATTTCACCGTGTGATAAGGTCGTTAGTGTGTGTAGCATTATTATTGTTCAGAATACTATTTAAATTCTTAATCACGGTTGGGGACCCGTCTTCGTGGGGCCCGGTGCATAGCACTCGCCGCAGCCCCCAGATGGCCAGCCCTAGATGGGGCAGGTACGACATGTGCCTAAGATGCCATTGACAGAAAATTCAAGACTGAGGAATCGGTTTGCTGCATTTAGGAGAAAAGCGCTTTTTCCTCTTATTCTTGTACCACAGATATTAAAAGTGAACATCTTAAATATGAAAGTGATTATGGTCAATTAAAGTAAAAAATGAAGAATTTAAAGTAAGTTTCTCAAAACAAAATGACTTATAGGGATAATTTTTAACTAATATCTATTAATTGAAACTTCATCTCCGTAAAGCTGAGATCTTTACGAAGATTTGGGCCTCAATAGAGGAAAGAGGTTACATGGTCATTATTTATATCAATAAAAATGAATGTTTGTCTGTATGTCTCTTATGCCTTCCTAAACCATTCATCCGATTGCGGTGAAACTTGGTCCGCTTATTGTTTACACCTACGGGGTGGTTATAGGAATCATATAAAATAAAAAATTCTAATCTCAAAAGCATCTATTTACCAAGGATTAACCTCCAAATAACTCGCCGAGGAGATGCAATAAATTCAGTAGAAATGCGAAATCCAAGTTAAAGGTTAATATTTTGTAGTTATAGTCTTGCAAGTCATTCTCAGAGGTAACAACTTTATTACAGACTAGCCGCCTTTGGCGACCAGCTGGTTCGCCATGAGTTATGGGTTCTAAAATTTTCAATTAAAGCACATATTCATTAGCCTTGAAGTAACTCCGGGCATTGATTGGCCTGAAATGAATATTTTCTTTAAGATGATGGACGGAAAGTTCTAAAAGAACACGTTTTCCTAATAATATTCTTTAATTTTATAAATCAGTCAGTTTTAATTATTGATTTAGAAGACTGATTGATGTAGCAACTTTTATTTAAAGTATTAATAAAAGTATTTTGTAAAATATGGCTCACAGAGCAAAGTATGAAGAAATCCAAACTCATTATTCATAAATGAATCCAGCTACAGAAAATGTAATTATTTACTTCTTTAAGTTCAAATTAATAGTATTAAACAGTATATATGCCTATTAAAAATATTTTACAAATTGACCATTGGAAAGGAATTTGAATGCATATCCTGTATAAATTCAATCCTGTATAAATATAATTTATTTAATTAATCATTTAAATATTGCAAAAGATCATAGAATCCTTTACCTTGCATTTTTTAAAGAAACTATCACATTTTATATTTCTTTTATTTTATCCAGTCACGTGCTAAAAGTTGCATTTCTTTAGATTTATTTTGCGATGATAGTTTTTTTTTATGCGTACTTCCGGCATTCTTTTATTTTATCCAATCATGTGATAAAAACATGGTTAAAATATTTCTTTAAAAATTCGTTAAAAATAGAATCTTAAGTTATACATTGAAAAACAGATACCGTTAGAAAGCTAATTTTTGCTAAGCTAATGCAATAATATTTTCGGAATTTATAACGGAAAAACGTCGAAATTTCGCTTAAATTTTAATTAGTTCAAATTTTAATTAAAAATTCGGAAAAAAACCTCCGAGCTGCACATTTCCGAGCTCCAAGGTATATATGGACCAAATTTGGTAGCTGTAGGTCCAACGGTCTGGCCTGTAGAGCGCCAACACACACACACATGCACACACACACACACACACACACATTGAGCTTTATTATAAGTATAGACTAGCCGCCTTTGGCAACCAGCTGGTTCGCCATGAGTAATGCGTTCTAAAATTTTCAATTAAATCATATATTCATTAGCCAAAATTTAAGAAATAGTTAAAGTAAAAAGATACAGTTATTAGTAGTTAAAGAGTCGGAAACTTTATTCGGAAAAACTTTTTGAGTTTAATGCTCTAATAATTTATCGATTATGCTTCCAAAATATTAAAAATGTTTTTTTTTTTCGGTAATATTGCCAGAATGTTAAATATGTTTTTTAAAAAAAACGAGAAAGGGAAAAAAATTTTTGAATTAATGATACAGATATTGCAAACGATTATAGAAATATGCCATTAAGTCGGAATTCCAATGCATATCCTGTCTAAATTCGATCAGGTTTACCATAAATAAAGAAGATTTGTTGAATAAATGATTTAGATATTGCAAACGATTACAGAAACCTTTGCGTTGCATTTATTTTTTTAGAAAATATTACATTTTGTATTTCTTGTATTTTATCCAGTCACGTGCTAAAAGTTGCATTTCTTTGGATTTGATTTGCGGTGATAGTTGTTTTTTTATTTGAACTTCCGGCATTGTTTTCTTTTATTTTATCCAGTCACGTGCTCAAAAAAACATGGTTAAAATATTTCTTTAAAAATTCGTTAAAAATAGAAGCTTAAGTTATACATTAAAACACTGATACCATTATAAAGCTAAGTTTTTAATCTTTAAATTGATGAAAAAATCATGTTTGTGCGATTATATTTTCGGAAGTTATAATGGAAAAACGTCGAAATTTCTCTTAAATTTTAATTAGTTCAAAATCTAATTAAAAATTCGAAAAAAAAAAAAGGCTCCGAGGTGCACATTTCCGACCTCCAAGGTATACATGTATCAAATTTGGTAGCTGTAGACCCCACGGTCTGGCCTGTACAGCGCCAATACACACACACACACACACACACACACACACACACACACACACACACACACACACACACACACA
>JAPMOQ010029745.1:1648706-1692521 GCA_026543055.1 Argiope trifasciata | reverse complement strand
AAAAAAATTATTCCATTTTCTAATCTTAATAGCTACGATTTTCTACACACGATAAATTCCTAAAAAATTTTCAACCTTAAAAATAAATAAAAATTAGTACAAATAATCCTTACTGGAAAGGCACGAGAAGAATTCCACTAAATCCTTCCGTCTACAATAAATAGTTTTTATATCATTTTGATACTAAATTTGTTAAAAAATTCTACTAATCCCGTTGTTAGAAATTTATGCGAGCGTCTAAATTCAATTTCATTAAATATCTTTTCCTAAAAATTATAAGTTTCTACTCCAAATTATGATGTGGAAGTACTTGTGAGCACTCCAATATATCCCGCTGCTGCCGTTGCCATACGCGAAGAAGTAAAATAAATATTATTTTTTTGAAAAGATTGCCAATATTCACGAAAAGGAGCACATTTTTAAATCTATATATAATATTTTAATGGGAAAGAAATATTATTGCATAAAATATTTTAATATACAAAATTTTACTGCTTAGTTGTGCTGCGTACTTCATCAAATGCACTTTTTTTACTTAATTTTCTGATAGCGAAATCTTTGAGGTACCCATTTTCACCCCCTTCCCTTTGTGTATGCTTTCCTGTATTATACAGCAAAATTTCCATCTGTACAAGCAAGTTTACTCCAATATCTATAGCTCTCAAAACCGATGGAAACAGCATTTGATGCAAGTTACTAAATTGCCTCTTCTTTAACTCAATTCTCCGAAAAGGAAATCTTGGCGGCCACCATTCTTAACTCTTCCCTTTTGTGTTTCAAATCCAGTATTCTGTAGCAAAATTTACATTCTGTGTCAGTAAGTTTACTTCAGTATCAACAGTTTTCAACACAGTTAGAATTGCATTTGATGCTAGTTACCATTTCTTTTACTGAATTCTCTGATAAAGCAATGCCTTATTGTAGCCACTTCACCTAAATCTCTTTGTGTCCAATTCCATAATCTGTAGCAAAATTTACATCCTGTGCAAGCAAGTTAATTCCAATATCGACAACTTTCAAAATCACCTGACAGCATTCGATGCAAGTTACCATTTCTTTTATTGAATTATCTGATAAATCTATACCTTGTAGTAGCCACTTCACCTAAATCTCTTAGTGTTTAAGAACCAATAATCTGTAGTAAACTTTATATCTTGTGAAGCAAGTTTACTCCAATATCAATAGCTTTCAAAACCATCAGTACATTATTTGATGATGCAAATTGCCATTGTCTAAATATTCACAACCATTTGCATTTTTACTGTAGCTAATGAAATAAACATCGATTATTTAAAGATAAAAAAAGGAAACTAATTAGGATTCAAATCTCGCTTATTTCTTAATCAATCAAATTGTCAAAAACTTATCTTTAAAGTACACATTCTAATAGCTCAAACTATATATTAGTCAGATTAGTTAAAACAAATAACCTAGCCTGTTTAGCTAGCGTCATTATACATACTAAATTTTTAGTGCTAGCAGAGGTAGAGATAGATTCTTATTATTTTAAATAGAAAGTGTTGATATTTTACAGGACAGTAGAAAAGACAAAACTACTTTTTACAAGCTGAAGACTATTGCATTTTTTATTGGATTAATGTTTCTTCTTACATTTTATCTATTTGAGGTGTATAAAGTAAGTAAATTGTAATCGTCAACATTTTTTTAAAAATGTTCAAGTTTTACATTTTTATGAGTCCGATTCTAAAAGCCAATCAAACGATTCCAGAGAAAATCGCTACGATATAATTCTTTAATAAAAATCGTTTGGCTTTAATAATTTCTTGCTAATACTCTATAATCTATTTATTATTTTAAAATGGCTCATCGAATATTAAGAGTGGCTTAAATACCAAGAAGCATTCGAAAAGTAATTCTTTATCATAATAATGAATCTGGCATATTTAAATTAGTGGATTTATCGCACTCTACAGAACAGTATGAGATAAAACGCTTTAAATAAACTATATGTACATTAAAACAAGAAAAGTTCGAAAGTTAATGCAAAGTTAGCGTAATCAGAGAATTACAGTTGAAGAATTTTTGAGAAATTCAAATTTAAATTCTGCAAAGATTTCGGTGGAGTTTTGCAAAATGTTTTTACTTCAATTTCACCTTTGCTAACTAAGATCAATTGAATTATATAGATGTTCTTCTCATGGAATTTTTTTCTATGGACGATAATTTAAATTCTCCCATGCATAATCATAGAAAATTCTTTATTCGTCAAAAATCGTTTGAGCCTCTCTCTCTCTCTCTTTTTTTACATTTGTTAAAAGACATTTACTGTGAGAGAAGAAAAGGGAAATAATAACATAAGGCTTGAATTTTTTTTAAATTATATTTTCGTTTAGTTAGAAGTTTTGTTTACCTTCTTGGCATTATTGTTATTTTTTTAATTCCTTGTTTGCATTTGGATGGTTTAGATTCCTTAATAACAAAAGATAATTTTAAATGCCATAAAATTCTGAAGATAATTTTAAATGTTATAAAGCTCTTGTACGAAAAGCAGCTCTTTACTAGAAAAAATATTACGCTTGATAATTTTTGCAAGTAAATCAGAAATTTTTATATGGTTAATAACTTTCCGAAAGTCCAAAACATTAATGCAAAAATATTTATATGTTATAGTGTATTTAAATTTTATCTAGATTTTAAATTAAGAATTCCGTAAGAAAGCAAAAGCATGAAAATTACCTAATGGTTACCCTAAATACTAATTTAACAACTAGAAACATTAAAATCTCTGAAATTACTGTTATGGCATTCAATGCAACAATTGAACTTTTTCAACGAAATATCCGTTAAGTCAAATGCTATGTTTTGAAGTCCACACGATTCATTTATCATTAAATCCAGCAATTAGGGAATAATTTGCTTCATAGAATCAAAACACGCCTCTAGTAGACATGGGTGGTACGTGTGACCCATCTTGCAGAAGATTTTCAAGGTCTTGAAGGTGAGCACGTCGGGCTGCTTCACCCAAGTGTAATGCAATTTATACAAGAGGCTTAAACATTATCATTCGGTTCTTTTCATTCTGTGTTCATGCATTCCAGCCGTTAAACCATATTTTCGAATATTACTTCCTTTTGTGGTTTCATTTTCATTGGAAAAACTATCTTGTACTATTGAACTAACAAATAAATATTAATTAGTTAACTAACACATTAGAATAAATTTTTTTTGAAAGACTTGATTTACATAAAATTTAATTTTTTTTTGAATAACGCAATTGATTTGTTTAAAATTTTAATGATTTTCTTAAAAATTAAGTTTGATTTATTCAAATTTTAATTTTTGTTTGAAAAACAAGCAATAAAGGGCTTAAAATTTGAAGGATTTTTTTTATTCCAAGACTTATTTTATTATTATTATTTAAAATAATACTAAAGAAATAAAAGAAGAGGCTACGAAAGCTATCTACGTTCTAGATTTGCTTATCCTTATTACTTTTGTAATAATGAGCCACAATATAAAAACTGAGAATTTTCGAAGTTTGGTACAATATCTTTTAGTGTATATTCGTTTCGAATCAAAAGTTCTTAAATTTAAAAGAGATTTTACTTTTTATTACATTTGTTTCGTTTAAAGTAATTTTCCATATTTCTTTGTCATAAAGGCATTATGTAAAAAAAAAAAAAAAAACTTTGGTTCGATGTTTTATTGAACCCCTTTTATCTGAATTATAGTAAGTTGAATATTGATTCTGCAAGACATTTTAAAATTTAAATGAATCTGCCATAATTTAATATCCCTACGTAGCCTAGAATTTCTTCCAAACAAATATCGAGGAATTTTGGTTTGGTGTAGGTGTAATGACAGGGGGGGGGCAAAGTATTTCGGGTAAATAAACAATAAATACTTCAGGCACTACTTTTGGGCGGCATTGTGGAGACAAAATATCAGTGCATTTTGTCATGGTTGAGTCAGATTTACAAAAGACGCGAAAAAATTGCTGTGTTTTGAGAGCACACCCTTTTACGCCACTGCTTGTTCGGATAGAAAATTGGAATCGATTTGGTTTTTCTATCACTTCCAGAGCCTTCACTAGAAGGTTGATAGTTGGATTTACCGGGAGCAGATAGGAATATAGGATGTTATGAATTCAGAATCAAGCTTACGAAATCACTGATGAATAGTTTTAAAAACAAGCATCCAAGGTTTATATGGATATAACAATAGGATGAGTTGTAATGTACAATGTTACTTTTTTACATCGCATATGATGGATCTCTGATGAATAATAATGCATTATTCCTTTACATACATTATTCAGCAGTAATTCTGTACTGATGATTTTGAATTCGATATAAATTTACATACACAAAAAACTCATATCTTGTGAATAATCCCTGCAAGTGAATAACATCATTATCATCCATCACAAGTAATGTAAAAATGCAACACTGCAAGGTGCAGTTTATCGGGAAGAATGTTTAAAATGATCCTCGAATAATGCCCTACCTTCCATATACAGACAGGGGTCAATGCTAAACCAGCGTAAGATACTTCATGTCATGATACACCCATCAGAATGATGGAATTTAGTCTGTTACTTATATATGAGCCAAATACTACTTTTGAGTTCAAAACAAGTGCTACTTTCCATTAGATACTACTTTTTGGCCAACGAAGATTCGCATTACAAATGTATATACATATATATATTTATATTTTCAATTTCAGTGGCAAGATGATTGGTACATACAGATTCTTAATGAGCTCCATACAATTAGGCCAAAAATTAGACCTCTGACCCACATTACCTAACAGAAAATTGGACGCCATTTTAAGACGGTTGAGAATTGACCACACCCTATTTACCCACCAGCATCTGTTGCTGGGGTACCTGTACCATTTTGCGCGATTTGCAATTATTCAATGTTTGCTCTACATATTCTTGTACAATATCCACGATTTGCGTCATATTGTTTAGTATGTATGTTTTTTTCAGATACCTTATTTTTGGTGATTTAGTTGCCAAAACTTTTAATGTTAACTTTTTACTTTCTCATCAGTATAGAACTTTACTTATGATACAGATTTACTTAGTTTACTTACAGTATAGATTTTTACTTTTTCATCATTATAGAAAAAGTATAATAATCATCAAAAAATTTGAACCCGAGAATTTGACGAATTTCCATGTTTTGTACCTCCCTCAGTTAGGAAAACACATTATTTGCGTTGCGCCTTTCTATCTGTAAAGATAGTATCTCAAAATCGCTATCAACTAGAAGGTTGAAATTCGGTACACAGTCTTTACACCAAATATGCAGATTTTTTTTTTAATTTTGAGTAAAATCTGTTGGAGAAAGTCCGTCTATCTAGCTGTTAGAATATAAATTAACACGGTAATTGCAAAATGAAAAGAACTAGATGGTACAAAGATTTAACATCTGTAATGTAACATGTAAAATCTGTTAATTTAAAAACACAATGACAAATATATCAATTTTGACACGGAAATTTATGACAACTCCTGCAGTTTTGTATCAAATTTTTATTTCAATCGGATGTGAAAAATGTGTCTGAAATACAAATTTGGTTGCTGGATGCCATCAGCACATACCAGGGATTGATTGCCAATTAACTCGCCAAGAATAACACGATTGATTTAGTAAAAAGGCTAAATTCAAGCCAAAAGTTAATATTGCGTGACTATTCTACGCCGATGCCCTGTAAGGCATTCTCTGGCATGGCAACGTTATTAGAGAGTGTGCGATAAAGTTTTGAAGAGACAAAGTTTATTTTCATAAATATAAAAGTTTTTTTATAATTATATTTATATATTGGTCAGGTTTTCTAGTATAGTACCATACTTTAGCATCATCACTGTTTCGTTTTTCTGATATTTGGACTTCGTTTTCATTTACAGCCAAGATAGCTTTTGCAACATAAACCAAGAAATGAACTAAAAGTCAACACAAAATACATAACAGAAAAAAAGTACAGAAGAAATTCTTTGGAAGAGACTCTGCCCTCTATCTTTTAATAAACCACCCTAACACATTCCTATGTGAATTTCATCCCTGTGATTCCTAGTTTGTAAAGTTATTTTTCAAAGGAACGATCAACTGGAAAACTAAGACTACCATACTCCAAGACTACATTCTTTTAAACTGAAATCCATAAAAAAGAACTTAATCCAGTTTTAGCCACGCGTTCGTTGCAATATAGCCAATTTAGTGGATCCTTACATCAAACACTTCAAGCCAAATGAAACAAAACTCTGTACAGAGAATGTTAGTTCTATTCTTGTTGAAAAACTGTTTTGGATAAAAATCTTTTGCCATAAACATCGGATTTAAGAACATAAATTTTAGTCGTAAATAAATCTTAGATAATGTTTGTTGCGGATGTAGACAATCGTTAAAATTCCCGAAAGAGGGGGGGGGAGAAGAAAAAGTATATAAAAGAATAATTGTCCATTCCAGAATGATCGAATAAAAAGCTGTCTTAGAACATTTGAGTGTCCTATGTTAAAATAGTTTGATGTCTCACTTTAAATCCTAATAAAAAATGTGTATGATTTCCAGTTTTATGAAAATACCTATCAAACGAAACGGCTAAGGATAAAAACGAAACAACTAATTAACACTTTACAATTCTGCAAATCGGCATCTTTTCAAAACATCATTTCGCTCGGTAGTTTCTGTCACCTCTGTTAGTTGAAAAATGTTCTAATTGTAATATCACAAAGAAGAATATTTTTCTATTCTATTCTGTATCAATATAAAAATACAATAATATAAATATATTAAAATTCATATAATAAAACATTTATGAACGCTTTTTATTTTAATTAACATTTTTAACACTTCCTGTTGAAAGACACAAAAATAAATTTGCATTTTTACTGACAAGAAAGATATTATTCTAATTCTCTTTATTTAGATGGTGCAGTGCAGAAAAGAATATAAAAATAAATATACATTTTTGAGGATTCTGGCTTTCATAAAATTTTTTTTGTAATAATTTATATAATTGATATAAAAATATTCTCATTTATGAATTTTTATGGTACTCATTTAAATGTTTATATTCTTGTTAATCAAAGTGCCTTGGTCAAATATAGATTTAATCTCTGGATTAAACAATCGATCTACATACTTACTCTAATTGAATTTTAAAAACAATCCTATTTTGTGATTTTTAATGATATTCGAAGTGCTAAAAATGTGTAAAATATATATATATATATATGTATTATTTATATATTTTGGTGTACGATCAAACTTTATATCTTATTTTTGAATACAGCTACGAAGATTTTCATCAAATTTTGCCAACTTTCCTTCATCGATTTAGAGAGTAAATAATGCTGCAGTTCTAGCGAATCAGTTTTCTAGAAAATAAAAATAATGATCCTTTAATTTTAATTATTTAATTGAAAAAAAATATGACATAAATAGAAAAAAATGCTTCAGTTTTTGAATTTAATGTTATTTTTAGATAGAAAAAAAAAAGTATATTTTCTTACAATTCAACACATTTGGATCATAAAGTTGGAAAATATGTTGCAGTTCAAAATTGTCATTTACTTCATGATCCAAAAATTCTTGAAAAGTTTCATCTAGTTTGGTCTATTAACAATGGCCTCTGGCACAATAATACATGAAGCCTTTCTTTAATCGAAGCAAATCGGGAATCACCTCATTCCTTTCTTTCTTCAAAATATATACAGACTTTTGGTTTTAAAGGTTGTACAAGCATCCGTATATTTTTCACAACATCTACAGAAAATACTGTTTAACAGCTCTTTTAATATTTAGTCGGTTTCTAAGCTTCGTTATGATCCAACCCTCTTAGATTGGAGTAAGATATGGGCACTCCTCAAATTTATTTAAAGAAATAAATAAAAATGAATGTAGTTGAACAGCTTCTTTGTAAAGGACATCCAGATTGACCTCTTTTTACATTAGAAATTTTGCAAGAATTGTGCCGATGCTCTTATTTATTGTAATTTATAATAGAAAGTCATCATTATACAAAACAACAACGGTTTTCTCACCATCAGCACCATTTTCTTTTTGCCTGAAAAAGCTAATGATGAGTAGAAATAATACATTAAATTCCTTTTGGTATTTTGAAACTGGCTGGGTGATTCAGAAGATAGTCTCTTTTTCTGGGTTTCATTAAAAACAATCAATTACTATCATGAATTGAAGCACATAAGAATGTCTTTTACTATCTATCTTACACCTATCGAAATTTTATTTGCAAATGGTGTATCAACATGCTTCTGAGATTTTTCTATAATGATGTTTTCATTTGAAGATTTCTATATTAACATTGGAATGAGGCCTTTTTTATAGACTTCATTTGAATGGAATTTTTCTTTCAGCTTAATCAGTAGCAAAGCCTCATTAAACTCAACAATCGCAGCAACGAACCTGTTGCAGATAGTCTTAACGGATTTCGTGCTTATTTCTGTCAGTTCATCAGGATAATCATCATATACCATGATTGATTGTGCGTCAAAATATTTTGTTACTTATTTCGTGCATTTATTAAAGATTGAAGAAGACTTACTCCATCCTCATGCTATTCGTAGAAGAAATCCTCCATCAATCATTTTCACAATTGATGGAATGGATAAAAACAAAATCCTAGCTGAGAGATGCGCAAGATTTTCTTATCATTTCTTGTTCATCAAATAAGGATAACTGGTTAGGGTTCAATTCAAAAGTAAATTAGATTTTGTGTTCCGAATTTATTATCTAATGAAATGATATTATCTTGAAAACGCCCTGCAGGTATTACTATTTCACGGAATATGCCTGCTGGTATTACTTTTTCATAGAGTATCACATCATTGTTGACACCTAGCATGATTACTACTTTATTTCATTTGGAATTTCACTTGCCTGATATTACTCTCACAATGTTTCACATGCATGAAAGTTCAATATGGTCGATCAGGTGGTAATTTATTTTTGATTTGACCATTCTTGTAAAAACAAACAGCATGGGAATGCAATATGGGAAATTAAATCTAATTTTTTGCTTTCACTACATTCCTAATTATTTTCGATTATTTTGCGTCTACATGTTGTTGAATATTGTGAATTGATACATCGTAAACATCATCTTGTGCAGAAATATCCATAATTGTAAGCATAGGTGGAAACCTATTTCAGCTATGTGCTGTTGGAGATTTCTCTTGTCTCAGTTAAATCTGCAACACCAATTCTAATTCAGTGGTTACATCATCATCAGGACCAAAGTCCTGATCAGAATTTATTTGAACTAAATCTACTGACAGTGGAAATGTCTTCTTTATAAAACATTTCGTAATCGTCAGGCATTAAATGGGTTCTACATTCTAGAATACCCCGAAGGTATAAATAAGCATTCCGTATAAAGAACGACAGGAAAACAAAAGACAATATATTTCCTTTAATGATTTGTCCATTGTAGCATTGATTGATGGATTGCTGAAGATTTTCAGCCCTAAGAAAGCGGCCTTGTTTGAAGAAGTATTAATTATTGTGGTTCTAAAAAAACACAAAATTGACAGATACTTTGTCTGACGACTGGTAAGCGAAAGTAAACCAAGTTTGGTAAAAACTGTTATAGTGGTTTTTAAAAATAAGTTCTGGTACAAGATTGATATTGCACTAAACTGCAACAGTGGTGTTTCTACCAGTGATAAAGTTGCAGGTATCTAGATTTGTATGTGTTGGCGCTCTACAGGGTAGATCGTTTGATCTTATACTGTTAAATTTGGCACATTATATTTTGCAAGATGAAAAATTGCAACTAGTACCGATTATTTGAAATTTTAATTGGAATTTTATACATTAAAAATCAAGAAAAATAAATATAAGAAATATTATAATCGTCAAAAAATGCAACCCCGATATTTTGAAGAATCTGAGTTTCAGACCTCCTTGACTACGAAAAACACATTTTTATTTGTGTTTTGCATACTCAGGAGATTTTAGGCATTATGTTTGCCTATGCTTGGATATCAGTCTGTGAAAGTAAAAATTCAAAAACGATTTGAATAGAACGTATGAAATTTTACGTACGAATTTTAAACCTAATTGGTAGATTTCTATTAAAGTTTGGATGATATTTATTCAAAGAAAGTTTGGCTGTTCAAGTTTAAGTGAACTTTAAAACGTAAAGAATCAGATAAATAAAATTTGGTATCAGAGTAAATTCTTATCAAATTTTGAGTTACATCTGTCAAGACCATTTGTCGGTCTATAGTTTCGCATGCCTGTAAGTGTGATAATTTATAAACGTGATGCTTCAAATCAATAAAATTTGCTATGGGATTTTATGACTAGAACTGTAGTTCCATGTCTAATTTTACTTACAATGATGGGAATGAGGTGTCCAAATATAATAAGATAGGTTCATAAAAAGTGCTACATTCAGGTCAAAGATCTACATATCGTAACTACATCATTCGTCAGTGCCATCTAAGGCATTCGTGGTCTTACTCAAGGTCCACAATTTTATGGAAGAGAAAAGAATCGGAGAAGCATAAGAATTCTACAGGGAAGTATGCGAGATAGTTTCGTGAAAACCACTTCCAATGGTTTACCATAATCTCTTAAATATTACAGCTTGATATTATCCAGAAAAATTAATTTACATATAAAAATTTTTAAATTCATCTTTTAAATAATAATAATATTTACTTGATCAAAAATATTTTAATTGCATCTTTTTTACAATATATATACACTGAAGTGACAAAAGTCGTGGGATGACTGTTAATATCGTGTCGGTCCTCCTTTTACCCGGCGAAATGCAACAACTCGACGTGTCATGGAGTCCACAAGTCGTTGGAAGTCCTCTGCAGGAATATTGAGCCATGCTGTCTGTATAGACGTCCATAATTGTGAAAGTGTGGATGGTGCAGGAGTTTGGGAACGAACGGACCTTTCGATGATGTCCCATAAATGCTCGATGGGATTCATATCGGGCGATCTAGGTTGCCAGATCATGCTCTGGAATTGTCCGGAATGTTCTTCAAACCAATCGCGAACAGTTTTGGCCCGGTGACATGGCGCATTGCCATCCATAAAAATCCCATCGTTGTGTGGGTACGTGAAGTCCATGAATGGCTGCAAGTGATCTGCAAGCAGCTGAACATAACCATTTCCAGTCAATGATCGGTTCAGTTGCACCTTAGGACCGAGTCCATGCCATGTAAAAACAGCCCACACCATTATGCAGCCACCACCAGCTTGAACAGTGCCTTGCTGACAGTTTCGGTCCATGGCTTCGTGGGGTCTGCGTCACACTCGAACTCTACCATCAGCTCGTAACAACTGAAATCGTGACTCATCTGACCACGCCACGGTTTTCCACTGGTCTAGGGACCAGTCGATATGCTCACGAGCCCAGGAAAGTCGCTGCCGGCGATGTCGTGTTGTCAGTAAAGGCACTCGAGTCGGTCCTCTGCTGTCATAGCCCAAGAAAGACAAATTTCGCCGCACAGTCCTATCGGACTCGTCCCTCGTACGTCCCACATTGATTCCTGCAGTTATTTGACGAAGTGTTGCATGTCTATTAACATTGACCATTCTACACAGACGTCGGCGGTCTCGGTCGTTAAGTGCAGGTGGTCGCCCACTGCGCTGTCCATGATGGAATGTGATGCCTGAAATTTCATACTCTCGGCACACTCTTGATACTGTGGATCTCGGAATGTTGAATTCACTAACGATATCCGCAATGGAATGACTCATGACTCCAACTAACATTCCACGTTCAAAGTCTGTTAATTCTCGTCGTGCCGCCATAAATCACGAAAAACCTGTTCACATGAATAACTTGATCACAAATGAAAGCTCTGGAAAACGAACTGCGCATTTATACTTTTTCGCTGCGATACTACTGCCATCTGTATATTTGTATATTGCTATTCCATGACTTTTGTCACTTCAGTATATATATATATATATATATTATATTATATTATTAGTTAAATAAAACTCGAATCGTTTTCATTACTACAAATAATATTTCTCCCTGATTTTTTTTTATTGTTGATCGAAACATGGAGCTTCAGAATAGTTTTCCATGTTGAACAGCTTCTTTCAATATAAGACATGCTTCTAATAAAATTTTTGAAATGTTTTTGCACTTTCAATTAAAGCTTAACTTCAAATGTTGCTTTTACAATTCGAATTTAAAATTAAGAATGGAAAGAAAAAATTAACGGTTGTTCTTTCCTGTGATATAATTGAGCGTATAACATATTGACAGATAATTAGGGAAATAGTGTAGTGCATTGAAAATAAATCGTGTAAAGCTTTTAAAATAGGTTGAATTTTATTTTTATTAAAATATGAAGTTAAGAATATTTTATATTCTTTTCTTAATAAGCTATTTAGGGGCTAAATTACACAAAATATTTCATTAAAAGTTTTAGAAATCACTGATTCCGTCAAGTCAATTGGCTGCCAAAGATAGCCAATTAGAAATGAAGCTATTAGCGAAATCTATACTTGCTTTCTTCCCCAAAGCAAGTACACAATGAAAATGTATACGAAATCGAAGAAACGTTGTTTCCCGCTGAATGCGTGTTTTTCTCCGAGATTAAATGTAATGAATTTTCTCCGTATTGAACTGTATTTATATAAATCTTCCAAAAATGGATGAGAGTGCTGTCTACTATCAGAATCACAGAGAAGCAGAACAGGAACTTCATTTCGTTACCTTGCCTGTTTGAAATACTGCAGAAATCTAATGAATGCTGATAATTCAGGACTATAATCCAGATTACATTACTTATTCTAAGAGATAATGCATTCTTTAAAAGCACTTACCTTTATCTTTTTGATGTAATGCTTTCGACATTCTTTTTTGGTATAGTCTTTAAAAACGGAATTCTTCGTAATGCTCCTACTTAAGTATAAAACATGCTTTCCTTGCTTATTGCTTGGCGGTTAAAACATTGTGCGCAAGCATTTGTCCTTTTTTGTATTTGGATTATACAGAGAGAAGGTATTGTAATTGTCAGAATATTTGACTTCGGGTAAGGATAAATTTAGAAGTTTCCAACTCCCGAGAAAAAAATGTCCATTTTTTAAATCGTCTGAGGGAAGGTTTAAGAATGAAAAGAACGAATAAAAGAATATTATGTATTCTTGAAAGGTTCTTTAGTAGTTTTTCCACCTTTCAGAACAAGAACGATTATAGCAGCTTGTTGGAATCACTCCAGATAAGAACACGTGTTTTCGTTGAAAGGAATGAAAAAAATTGTATGAATATCAGTATTACTGAGAAGGGGATTAAAACATACGTTAAAGAATTTCATTTGAGACCAAATGGTATTAAAAGTAATTTTAATTTATGATTATTTTGAGTCATTTAAATAATTAAAATTTATGTTGAAATTAAGTTTATTCGATTTTTTAGACTGAAATGGGGAGGAGGAAAATGCAGAAGAATTTACAATATAATTTTATAAATTTGATTCATTTAATATAACTAAAATTCGTTTTGATTTTTGTTTGTAGTTGAATAGGTATGTTTCAAATTCTTCCTTTGAATCTTTTACAGTTTTGAATATATATGTTATCTGTAGATATACAATATCTGTATATGTACCTATAATAACAATAAGTTGAAAATGTGTGAGAGCGTGTCTTGGTGCTCTGCAGGTCAGACTGTTTGACTTAGAACTATCAAACTTGGCATACATGCCATGGAAGGTGACACTATGCATTTTGGAGTGATTCTTTAAAATTTTAATTCATTAAAAATTAAGCTCAATTTCGTCGTTTTCCCACGATAAGTTCTGAAAACATTACATCACAAAAGTGAATTTTAGACCATTTCAGAATTTTTCAAATGTCTTGTTTCTTATAAGTGATGCAAATTTTTCCTAAATTTAACTAATTTTTAAAAATATTTTTCAATAATAGCTTACATTGTTGTTCTGAAATTCAAACTATTTTCATTATTTCATCAAATATTTAATCACATGAGTTTCTTATTTTGTTGAAAGCGAAAAAAAAAAAAATGCTTAATACATGTGAATATAAGGTTATAAGTGGTAAAAATTGAACCATATAATGGCTACAAAAGTTAAAAAATGGAAAAAAAAAAAAAGCTACAAGTGGTAAAAAAATGAACCGGATATTTATGTTATGCAACACAATAACGTTGTGAAATCGCCATATACATAATAAATAAAACAATTCAAATACCATGGCGTTCATTTTTTAGACTGTTTGGAGGAATTAAGAATATGAAATTATATTTAAACGATATAGCTGATATCAAATGTAAAACGATGCAGCTGTTTGTTTGAGACAGCAATTAAATACTACTAAAAACATGTATAAATACTTTTCTTTAAAGAAAAACAAAATCAGCTTTTCAATATTTAGTGTCGAATAAGATTTAGTGAAGAAATTAGCCATTCACTGTCGCCAAGATCCTGTTCCACAGACTCAGAATTAAGTAAAATTTTAGAATCATCTGTTGTCTCGAAATTTAGTGACTACTATACTATGGGCTTTGCTCAAAAATAATTTTAAAATATATTTTCGAAAGAAACTTGAACGATTATTCGATTTTATGAGTCCGAGCAAAAATGGTCATGCCATATTTTTTGGAAAATTTACTTCGTGCATCATGTTCTCTCGGCAAAATCGCCAAGGGGCCACTTTGTCCTTTGGGTTTGACTCCTGAATAATTCCAAGATTCTGCAAATGGCTAAGGCAAGCATTCCATATTCAAGATATACCGGTTTCGCAATCTTCCTTGTGAGGGAACAGGGGACTGCTTGTCCCCGGACGAGGTCAGTTCGTCCCGGATTTTCACTCCTGGGTGCTCACAGCCACTCACTCATCCATTCACTTTCGCTCTGCAGCCTTTGTTTAGGCGGAGGGGCCCTCGAAGGGGCCTTGGCAATCAAATGAATCCCCAAAATATTACCTGTCTTCACCCGAACTATTTCACACAGGAAACGAAACTCATCGTCTCTGGCGCCTTTCTATCTCTTTGTAACTCTCGTCGTTGCCTGCCTGGCACTCGTTGCAAAGAATCAAGAAGCATCTATTACTTCATGAAGATATTACTTGCTGTCTCTCATGATATGTGCTATTATGCTACATAAAAACCAATTTCTCATTGACTGCCTTCCAGTATAATATGTTTGGCAATTGTTTTTATTTTTTAATGTTTATGTCAGGCATCTGGCAACATGCAATCAAATAACTTTCACAGCTGTTGTTAATGGAATATCAAGTCGCCATTAACAGCAACTTCTCTCTGAAACTCTTAACATTTATAGAATGAAGTCTTTTGTAATTGGGAGATAACGGTCCCTCTTGCCGAAAATCCCATTCACAACCAACAACAACTCTGAATATTGTACATTTTATAGCTCCGTTGTTTAAAATTAAGTGTATTAAAAGACTCTAGAGTTGTTGACACCTTGAAAAAATTGAAGAGTTTATATTGTCTTATAGTGACAATGAGTTATAATATATTGCTATTAAGGGAAATAACCCTCGAAAAATTATACGTTCTTACAGATTACTTAGAAATCAAAGTCAGACCTTTTTTTAATTGGTTACATACAATTATTTCTGTCTTTCGCTTACAAAAATTTTGAAGAGTCGTTCTATTGAATGTTCATTTTTATAATTCGGTTACATGTTTATAAAGGATCCTTTGAATGTTATGAAAAATAAATAAACCTAATAGGGTAAACGGCGCTACATTCATTCATTTTTTTTCTAAAAATAAATGAATTTATTGTCCTAATGTTTTATCTGTCGTTATTTAAGGTTTGATGAATTATTAATAGTTAGTTGTACAAAGACTGCAAAGTATAACGAACTATTTAAAGAAGTCGAAGGAACCTTATTTCTTTTGGCAAGGAGCATATTTTAAAACAAAAAGTCTTATTGAGTCCATCTGATTTTAGGATTGGCTCAAATTTACTATTTAGAGTTCACAATTTGCCAAAGGAGTAACTAAACATGAGATCCCAACAAATATTTATGGTAGTACACTTAGAAAATTAAATTTCTTTACTAGCGCTTTATTATAAACGGACTTCCTTATTTTAGATTTAATAATTCTTTAAAATGCTGTTAGTTTAAGACAGAATAATCTATAAGTAGTAATGAAATAATTCCTTTTTTTAAATGCACGATTACAAATAAATAATCAAATACAATAAAAGTCTTTTTTCCCCCATTTTTATTTACCTGTTTACATATCTTACAGATGCCAATAACATTCATTAATTTAATTTTGTGTTATTTGGATTGGCCTTCTGTAGTTGAAAAACTTCACAATGGGTACTGGTAATTTAATTTGCTCAATCCTTACACCTAAGAGCTATGCCAATGCATCTAGTTTAAAACAAAGTAAAATGATTTTAATAACAAACAAATATTATTTTTGAGTTACTTGAACTTAATTGTATACCGGTTGATGAATTCAATTTCAACTTGGTAGAATAATTAGTAATGAAATAAGCTAGAATAGTTAGTAATGTATAGTAAAACAATTACTACATATAAAGTAAGAGTACTATTACAAGTATAAGAGTCCAGTTTAGAACTTCACGTGGTAAATAAAACAGCAAACCTCTTTTGTTCCTTTAAATTTTGATGGCTAGTTTGCAGAATTCTGGTAATTTTCCCATCCATTAGCTTAGGGAATTCAAAATAAGTACGTTATTTTATTAGTTAATATAAATCTGATAATAAATATTGTATTGCTATTGTATTTTAGAATTCAAAAATATGTTTGTTCGTATTTTGTACAACTATCGGTTGAATTATTTCATCTTAATTATCAATGCATAGGGAAAAAGTAACTGAAGATTCACTTTAACCTATTTCGAAAATTAGCTTTCATTCTCGAGTTATACCCTGAAGCATCCTTACAAAAATTCACCTGGCGATTCGGGTCAGCTGAGGTGTACGATTTCATGGAAATTTGTTCTAGAAACGTACGCAAACGATCACATTTCCGGATCCTTTTCTTTTAAAGCTTTCCGTCTTCATTTGTATTGATTTTCAATTCATTTCCGCTGATTTCATATAAACAAAATTGGAAACTCTTATATAGCTTGTCTGCCAACAGCAATTCAAGCTATTATATATATATTCAAATTTAACTTATAATTTTTCATTAAATGAAAACTTAGTGCCAGTTTTTTCTTTATAAATTAAAAATGATACTTATATGTTATACAGAGAGGTGAATTTTAAACGAAACGCATAAAAAAAGTTTCAATTTGTTTTTCTAGCTGAATAAAAATATTAGATATTTTAAATTACTTTATTTGTTGTAAATAACTTCAAATTGACAGAAATATTTTATTAACTTTCATATTATTCTAAAAAAATTTACGATTATATTAAAATTAGCCGTTTTTTTAATAAAAGAAATCGTTTGATATAATTAATAATTCTTTTGTAAAGTTACTAGATTTAAAAAAAGTATTAATCAGTGTAACTGATATTCTCGCTTTAATAAATATACGTAGATTTTGTGTATTATAATATTTTAAATAAAAGTATTTTTTATATTAAAACTATTAGACATGGAAGTGTTTTTTTGTCCCAAATACTGCAAGATACATCAGTCTCGAAGAACGCAGACGATTTCATCATCAATCTATTATTTCAATGATATTTTTACGAAGATGGTGGAAAAAAAAACAAATGAAATTTTCTTTATAATGAATTTTCGGAATTCTGTTTTAAGCCAAATTTTGATTTTTGTAAGAAATTTTGCTTTTTCATAACAAAGAATTCTTGTCACAATAAAGATATCAGTTTTTCTTTCATTCTGTATAACAACAACAACAACAAAAACCATCTATCTATTCAAATTGATAGAAATTTGTTTTATTTCACTTCATGTAAGGTTTGATAAATTTGAAAAAGATTGAATGACATCATATCGATGTCCTGCCAGTCATATTAATCGAAACCATTTGTAGAATATGTGTAAAATGAAAAAGATAATTTTCATTGCTTTAGAGGATAAAACCAGATTTCGAAACAATATTATATATATATATAATTAGACAGATCTATTATTTTTCTTCGCTTCAGAAAAAATCGTAGGAATGTTTAAAACTATTGAATTGACATATCAATAACAATGAATTATTTGCAAATTTATTATAACTGATTTAATTAATAATCGCCTATTGTGGTTAGCAACAACAACAAACAACAAAAAAAAACCCTCTTTTCTTTTTTCCAGTCAGATTTAAATATTACGTAATACCCGATATTTCTGAGAAGGGTTCCTCATCGAAGACCTGTTGCGTAATATTTTGATAAACAAAAAGCTGGGGAAGGTAAAAAAAATAAATATCCCCAAGGCCCTAATCCCCGGGAATTCGCCATTTTTCATCCTCTAGGTCTGTAGGTTACTTGTGGCATCCGAAATTTTTGCCCAAGCAATGCTAGTGACCCACTTTCGTTATCGCTCCGAGGGTGGGATGTTGTCTCTAAACAAGAAAAAAAACTCCCTCCTCCCCGCTCGGGGTAGGATCTTATTCATGAGGGGTTGTTGTCTTTTGCACGAAGGAGATTTTCTTTATCTAATTGGCAGTTGCACTTCACCCACGGGGCATGCCTGATAATTTTTCAGTGCCTTCGAAAGAAGTAGGGACACAGAATGCGCATTCTATAAGAATGCACAAATTATAGAGCTGAAGAATTATTTGCCATTTTTTTTTATGTTCCATAAAACTTTGTTGCATTTCTGCCCCAGGGCTTGCTCGATTTTCTTGAATCGTGACAACCCAAAACAATTTTAGGACTTAATAGTTAAGTCCCAACAATTACTTTCACAGAATTGCAGGTGGGGACTTTCCATTTATCGTTTTCACTCTTGATTTCAAATTTCTGATAAACTTCGAAGCTAATTTTCATATTTGGATCAGAACTGGATGTAAATCTGTGTTATTCTTACAATCATGTAGTTTTTATCAGAGTTCCAAATTTGGAATTAAAGTATGAAAGAAGCGGCAGAACTCGACAATATGAGACACGCCATTAATTATTTAGGCCGAGGCATAAAGAAAATTAGCCTACGATTGCTATTTATTAATGATTTTTTGAGATGATTAATTACATTTTTCTTTACTGTGGATTTTAAAGGATCTCATCTTTTAAAAAAGAGCAAAAAATAATCCAATATTTGGATTTTTTTTGGATACAGTTAAATTTTTTCAAATTAGCAATATTTTATAATTAATAAATAACTTTTAATTAATTCTTATTTAATACATAACTTTAAATTAATTATTTCTTTGAATCCAAATATGCAGTAATTTTTTTTTCATTTGACAGCATAGATAGATTGCGCAATCTTTTAAGTAGGGGTTTTATAGTTTTCCAAATGATGTTCAGCATGAAACTGTACTGCGCTATTCGGCCTGACTTTGATTTTCTTTAACCCTGGAGGGTAGAAAGGTAGCTGTATCTTTCCATCAATAGAGATTGGGGCGGGGCCCCTGAGAAAGCAATATAGTCATTTTATGTATATATTTTCATTCCCCCAATCGGGGCCTCCCCAGACCAAATACCCTTAGCATTCTGCAAGTTCTGTTATCCTATAATTATGTAAATAAATGAAAAAATGTTGGATCATCTATATTTCTTGATCCATCTCTCTCCCAGTAAAGTCATTAATATCGTCATGACGGCTAATTTGGTTAGGTCAGGGATATAGTATGTCACTTGCAATAAATGTCCACAGTTGCAAAGTGTTTGTCAAGGGAACTTTGAAATAAATTTATAGAGGTTACAGAAAATGAAAGATGTATAAGAAATAACAAACTAATAGAAGACTGCTTTTGCATTCAAGTTTTTTTACAGTTATATCAAATTAATAAATGGTGTAGCTAAGGTTATTGGCATCTGGGATAAATTTTATTTTTTCCTTCTACTCTTAATATTTGGCTTTAAAATAGGGCACAAATGTTTTATTTCTTAGATGCCAAACACTTATTGTAACCTCCCCTGCCATTCCTATACCACTTAGACACAATCTTTTCTATCTTTTAAATAGAACAAACGGATACTTGAAATCAAAATCACGTCAAGCTTTCAGTTAAATCAATGCACAACGATTAAAGTAAAAGAAAAACGCAAATTATATATATTAAATTTTTAACATTCCAAATTGGGGAGAATGCTCAAGTTTTGATGTGATATTCAATACTTGATACAACCCATTGCATCAAGACCATTTGTTAATTTGATGTAACTGTTAATTAACTTGAATGCAAAAGCAGTCTTCTATTAGTTTATCATTTCCTATGCATCTTTCATTTTCTATAACTTCTATAAATTTATTTCAAAGTTCCTTTGACAAACACTTTGCAAAAGGGGACATTTATTGCAAGTGAATGGTATAAGTAAGACATACTTTTATATTTTAAAGAATATTCATTATTTCCCTTATGTACCTAAAACTGGAAAATTACGTTAAACGTATTATCCTCTAGGTACAATAGCTTAAAAAAAGTGGCTCAATTTTCGGATGTTTAAGAATTTCTTATATCCAGTTCAGATCATTTTTTGAAATTGAAAGGTCACCATTGGTGGGACTTCAAAAATGGGAATGAGAACTCCTATACTTACCATCTGGTCGAAGAACTGACTCATCTTTTCCCAATGACGAGATGTTAACTGCATGCCTTCGGGTTGGTAGGGGTGATTCAATTAATTTTAAAACACCGAATGACGAAATTTTCAAATGTCAACGCTTGCACTATAATATAGCTTAAATATAGATAAGAAAAAAAAAAAAAAATCAAAATTAATCTGAATTTTACCTTAAATAATCAAATACCAAAATGTCACGCTAATTTCATAAGCAAGCAGTTGGTTCAAATAATTTCAAGTGTATTGAAATCAATGAGAAACACACCAGAAAGAAAAATAAACAGAAAATGCATAAAAATAGTTTATTAAAATAATCCAGAACTTGCTCTAAACACATAAACCGAGGTAGGATAGCAAACTGCGTAGCATCATCATTCTACGAGTTTATCGCTATATAATAGAAACAGTACGCAAATAACATATAATATATATAATACGATAACACAGAAAGCATACAAAAGCAATTATTTATTAATATAAAATTTAAAAAAAATGTAAGAATATGCACTGATTATATTTAAATTTCACACGGGTTTAAAATAATAATAATAAAAAAAGCAGCACATATTTTTGCCATAAACATATATATATATATTTGTTATCATTTTTTAATAATTTTTGTGCAATACAATAAAGAATATACAACGGAGAGTTACATTTCTCAAAAGAAAACCTGTAAATAAATCTCACAGTATTAGAATTAAAAAGAAAAAAAAAATAGGCACAACATTTTTGCCACATATATATAATTTTTTAAAAATAAATTTTCTAATAATTTTTATAGTAAATTTTTTCAATTTGTTTTCATTAATTTAAGTTGCCATATAATCAGCAATAAATAATTTGTAAAGAAAACCGGGAAAAAGCATTGTTAATCTTGATTTCCTTGGTAGTAACTTCCATTAAATTTTTATTACTAGTATCAAAATAATCAAGGAAAGATTTCATCAATTGCAACTAAAGAAAAAAAAAAAAGATATTATTAGAAACATAAATATTCCAAACTTAGAGGAAATATTCAAAAAGTGTATAAGAATTTTCTCTCCCCGTCCCCAAGTTTTGACTAAAATTCTGATCAGAAAAGAACTAAAAGCAAAAGTAAAAATGGGGGAAAAAATCATAACATTTTATAAAAATAAAATTGTTAGATAGATGAATATTGGAAAGCCGCATTCGAAAAATAAAATAAAAATACATTTTCAGGAATTCAAGTCATTTTTAAAATTAAGAACATTAAACAATTTTAATCTTATCTATAAAGAATCTTAGAAGAATTAATTTTTAAAAGAATGTCACTAGAAAGGAAATCAACACATGCACATAAAAAAAATCAAATAATAAAATGAAAAGATACAATAAAAAAATAATAATAGGATGATATTTTTCATCCTTAACACCGGTGGTTCATTTTTTCATCCATATAATTTTAAAATAATCCCTTTTTTTATTAAAAAAATATTTACAAAATTTCGCAATAACCATGCATATTTTGTAAAAAAAGATCCAACGGGAAAATACAGTCCTTATACAATACCTAGACGCAATTTAACATTTCATATCGAATAAAAATTATTAATTTTTACAAATATGGGCAGAAAGTGTTTATAAAAGCTTTATAATTTGCTTTTAATGTTAAAAAATTAACACGTAATGAATCATATTTTTATATAAAGCTAACATCACAAACAAACTGGTTGAAGAAATGTAGGAACTAAAAACTAAATATACGTTATCAAATAACCAAGAATACTGAAGATAGGAATACCCGTGTGCATAAAATTTAAAAATATAATATCAAATACAAAAATAAAATCTTTCTCAATATCAGTTCTTTGTCGTGAAACACATAAATTGCATTGTTTTCATATTTGTTCTTCGCACTTGTAACACATTAAGGCATCTGCCTACATTAAAATAGCTTTTGAATGAAATATGAGAAATTTGATTTATGCTAAAATCTACTTTCTCAGATTTTTAAACTATTTATAAATGAAAAGTTATTCCAATAAATATTAAGAGTGAAGCTATAGCCATGAAGATATCACTTTTACATTAGCGTAGAGACTTGGAATCCAGATCACATGAAAATTTAAATGCTTTTAAATCTCTTTCTAAAGCGAAATATGATGAATAAAGTAAAAATATTATAATCTGAGAATTATTTCGTTTGTTAAGCGAGGAGAGATAAGATCTGGAGGTAAAAACAAATTACTCCTATAGTATTGCACCAATTTCGTAAAACTGAAAGTAGAACCCTTAAATGTGTTTTTAAAATAAAAACATAAACATCGTTAAATGTGTTTTTAAAATGGTACACCAATGGCTTTAAATAACTTCAATAACAATTAAATAAACGACAACACATTAAAATATTATCAAATCAAAACTATTTAAAAACATTTATTGCGATCAGGAAATTATTTGAGCTATGAATTAAAGACAGGGCTATTTCGAATAGAATAAGTGAATAGACAGATGAATAGGTGAAGATAATGTCAAAGAAAAAAAGGATACTAAATGGATCTTTATAGGACAATTTTAATTTTTGAGCACTTTGAAAGTAGACAGATACCTCAAAGATAAATTTGCGTTTACACTTTATGAACCAGACATGATAACACATGTGTGAAGAGATATTCTGGGTGAAGATAAATACATATTTGTATCTAAAAGAACGTCATATCAATACTAAAATCAATTGGTTCAAATAGATCACCAAGATTATGCATGTAGAATGATCAATTTTATAATGGTTACTCAAAATTAAAATTCATTGATTTATTTTAAAAATCAAATTAAATATATATATATTCATGTGATATCTAATAATAATTTCACGGCAGATTTAAAAGCACGGTATGACCATCAAACTTGAATTTTTCAAGAGCTAAGTCGCCAAATTTGGTATTACATTTAACATTAAAATCTGATGGTTGGTAAAAAATGTCGTAAATTTGGTGGAGTGACAAAATGCATTTAAAATTTTTCCCCTGGAAATCTTATGGATTATAAAAAGGCACGTCGGAGCATAATAAAATACAATATCTTTCTATTAATAATAAAAATAGGAAAGATATTTCAATTCTCTTGGTACAATATGTAAACGATAAAGCACTACACATAGGCATGAAGTACAAATAATTATAAAAAAACAGGTAAATCAAAACATAATACTATCTTGAGATTGTAATTAAAACAATACATGTAAATACAAATTATAACAAATCATAGAAATAAATAATATAAGAATTGCGAACAAACAAATTTGAAGAAACTTAAAATGAGTGACAGATCATTATTAAAAATTCTTAGAACAATTTTTCTTCCCTTATAAATTTTAGTTTCGAAATATCACAAAATTCTTGCATTAATAACTTTGTATAAAATACTTTATCATAATATACGATCAAAAAACTGAAATTTAAAATAATTGATTAAAAAACAATGATATAAACTAATACCTTTTCTTTCAATACAAAATGACGACGCAACTGACTTGAAGCGAATGGTTTAGACTTTAATAATTAATGCTTCTCTCTCAAGAATACTGAAATTCATAAGATATTCATTTGTACTTGATTTCAGCAGCTGAATTAGAACATCTACTAGCATATGTCATAGAACTATATATGTTGAATGAAGATGACATTGGCACTTGATGAAAAAGGAACAATAGGCTATTCTAAAAACATGCAATATGAAAAATCCGTATCTCGATTCTTCCTTTCCTGCTATGAATAATTTGTATTTTTAAAAAGAAGAGGTTTTTAAAAAACATTCAAGTAAAATCAAACAATCGTTTAAACTACAAGATCTAATTGAAAATTATCAGATTGGAGCAGGTGAAAATCCAGGAAAACGTTTAGTAATTCTTCAGTGAATAAATTTTAGTAGGAGACTTATATTGACAAATTTTCCAATTTGCAAGCAAATATTATTATCAATTTGCAATAAATATTATTATACATCAGCTATAATAACAAATACACAATTTTTTCTTTAAAAAAAATTTCTGATAAAACTATGCCGTATGTTTTGTTCTAACTTGTTCAAATGCAATTTTGATTTTTTTTTTTTTTTTTTTTTTTTGCTGTTGCATATTCGCTTAACATTTTTTTTAATTCTAAGAAAAATTAATTACATTTAAATATTAATAACACGATTTTCCTGTTTTTTTACATTAATATTGACCGATATCTGATTTATCTAATTTAAAAGCTGTATATAATACACACAGCCATTTTAGGATTACAAAGAATCAGAATAAAATAAGTATGGAAGGCAATAATTCCATTTATTGCAAAAGTCTATTCTCAAAGCATTAAATAATAATAATAATAAAAACACCTATCAAATTTATGCAACGAATTAAAATTTTAAAAAATTAAATTCTTTGTAATAGATTAAAGAATTAGGAGCGCATTCTGCATATATCGTGCATTTATTGATCACAATATGCAGTATTTAAAAGTAATTTTGATTTTATAAGTTCAATTAATGCACTATTTTTTTTTTGTAATTTTATGATCATGTATTTAAATAATAAAAGTTAAAAAGAATCAACTGACATCAGGACTTATTCTTATTTAATCAAGTCCATTGTTGAATGAAATTGTTTAAGTCACAAAAACTGTGATCTATGTCCCTAAAATGCAGCCTTAAAATTACCTACATAAATCAAGTCGAGACATGAAAAGCAACATGTTTTAAACCGTAGAACAGCTAAAATGACTAATACACTTTTTTTCCCTCTTTGGAATATTTGAAGGCAGTGGAAGAGATAGCAGGAAGGAAGAAATCCATTTTCTGTAATCCCCACCCCCAACTCACTGAGACCATCTGGTACCCACAACCGTCAGGGTACGGTAGCTTATCAAGGAACTATTTACGAGGCACAAGTTATATCACAAGAAATACATGACAAAATAATAATAATAAGGGTGGGTATTCAAATAAAAAGAAACAATAACAAAAAATACAGGTGGGAAATGTCACAGTTCAAACTGCTTCGTCGTTTATGCTCATACAAGTGAAATTTTTGCAAGTTTCCAAATGTGACTGTTTGCAGTGGCGTAACAAAAGGATAGCACGGCTGTTAAAATATCAAGGTCCCATGACTTTTGGTGGCCCCTGAATCGGGGAAGATTACAGTTACATGGGCTCACAAACCCTGGTCCCATCCTATAATTCAGGATTGATAAAGGGACTTATTCTACAAATTTAGCGATTTTCCTTACGGAACGGTTACGCCACTGTTTTTTCAAAATGGGCTTCTTAAACTGTAGATTGCAACCACAAATGAGGTCGTATAAGAAAAATATTACAGAAACGATACTGATTTCAGGGCTTTTATCTTTCAGAATAATCAACAATACTCAAAGAAATATTAATTTATTGTAAATAAAAATAATAACGAAAAACTTTAATTAATGCTTGATTTTCTAATAGATCTAAGACATTGGCATTATTTTCGCGATGGAAATTGGGTTTAGAATTTTTATTATTATTAATTTTACCCAGTAAGGAGATGCGATTGGAAGCAGTTTAAGAAACTCCATTCTTAAAAAAGTCTGCAACATAATATTTATTCTGAAATGGTGGATGTTATAGAATAGGACTTAACATTCTTTTGCAAGGGAAAAGAAATTCCAAAAAGGTTTCAGCTAAAATTAATAAACACAAAGCAAAAATAAAATAAATCAAGATGTAATAAAATAACATTTTCAGACGAAAAAAAAAAATCAGATCCAGATATTATTTTCACAGACTTTTTAGCAACAAAAACTGCTTAATAAATAAAGAGGATGGTGATACATATTTCTAAAGTTTTTTCATAAGCAGAATATAATGAAACAAATTACGTCCTAGTAGCAAATACATTCTATGTAAGTCTTAATAACAAGAAAGTAACTACTACTACAAATGTGTGCAAAAATACAGGCTATAAAATATTCGAATAATGAGTAATTATTTGAATTTCTTTCTTTTAATAGAATGATGGTATCAGTAAAAATTTTAAAGTTAAAGGGAAAAATGAAACTGCAGTGGAGTAGCAATTATTCAGCTTTAAAATGCTCACACATTTTTTCTTTTTTAAAAATATATAAGAAGTTAAAAAAAAAAACAATAGAAGTAGATACCAAATTTTAAGATAAAGGTCATGATGGAGGGAAAAAAACTATCTGAGAAACAAATGACGATTATGGAAATTCGATTACAATGTAGACAAAACAAAAAACAAATCAATTCATGTTATTTTTTTGCCATTTAAATAAAAGCATTAATAACGCGTCATCAAATATCTCATTTATCGTTTGGTATTAAAGATTAAAATTCAGACTGGATTTTTCTTCCGATGAAAGACATTCGATATATTAACCGAATTCATTAAATCTGATAGTTTTCAAAAATTCCCAGTCTTTTTATACATTTAGAGGACATGAAAGAATATGAAAAAATTAGCTCAAGGAGAACATGTTATTTCCATAAAATTATTATTGGATTAAAGAATAAAAGATTCGGATTTAAAGATTGATAAAGCGAACTGGAATGTAAGAGATCTTTAGAAAATTACGGAAAATTATACAATTTTTTTTAAAGCAGTGATCCTGACAAAAAATTAAAATGACCTAGAACGATTCTGAGAGTTTTATACGAATACTTTTCCCCATATTAAAATCAGACAAAAAGACAAAACAACATTCACAATATTTGTATTCTTATAAGAGTATAAATAGTTATATAAAATATTTTCTAAAAACCAGCAACATTTATAGCGTTCAAAAAATGAGGTAGAGATGTATAATAGCAGAGCTGATAACAGCACTTTAAAAAATGGTCCCATTATGCGACGTAATCAGAAATGCAGTCACAATGGCTTATTAAAAAAATTACTAAAACAACAAATGCATCTGAGAGAATACATGAAGGGAAGTCTTTTGTAGACTTTTTATATAATCCGATTATTTAATTCTGACTAATTTTGGAAGAACAAGATATTTCTGTCGTATATCTGCTTTTTTACGAAAATTTTAGAATATCCGAAGCTTTTTATAATGTATTTTCTGATACTTCCAAACCTTTTTGGTTTTATATAAAAATTAATTTTAACTGCAGTCTAATAAAATTTATTAATATCGAATATGATTTATAATTATCAAAATTACGGTAAATTTAAAAATCTCAAAATGAATTTTTTAAACCTAGAACAATGTTTGCATCGTCTTCTTAAAGGTTTAATAAGACTTGATACTGTTTGCGCGTCAGCAATTTCAGAAAATATACAAAGTAATAGCATTTAAAGACGCAATGGTGTTATATAAGCAAACATTTCATGACACACGGGTTGAAAAAAATTAACATAAAGCAAAGCCAAAAGATTTCCCTTCAAACAGAGTGCAATCTCATTAAACTAGATTTACAAAAATAGACATTTATGCATGTATATAACAGGAATATACAAAATAGTTCACTGTGTGGTTATCTAAATCTGAAAATACATAAAAAAAGAACCAATAAGACAAGAGGAACCTTCAACAAGACAGACTGGCTGGGAAAATTAATTGCAATACCATTAAAAAAAATTAACATAGTAGTAAAGAACATACACACAAATCTAATATTACGCTAAATATGTATAAAAAAAGCATATGTTAAATAAAAAAAAGACAGAAATTTAAGCCTTAAATCACAGAAGGACACATTATTTAATTAAAAGAAAAAAGAATTTAAAGCTCAAATTCGTCTCTCAAAACAGCCAGTCTGCCCAACACAAAAACCCTAGTGCAAAACAAAATAGGATATACTAGCTGCTGCACGTCTGATACAACAGTTTCTAAATCATCACGTGCTGAAATCAGCATTCCTAACAATAACTCAGCTTCCAACAACACATCAATCGATTGTCCTTAAGGCATTGCGGAGGCAATTAAGGCCACTTCGTTTTCTGCATATACTCACTCAAAATCACTGCAAATTGATTGACAGTACTGCATGCTTGTAACTTAAACTGTAACTTCACTCCATGCTGTGTTTCTGTTTTATCATTACCTGACACATTCTTTTCAGCAGCCAGTAGCTTTGGTGAATTCAGTAATTACTTGGCACCAGGTTATTTAATATTGCATATAAATATAATCTCTCTTCACAGTGACAATAATAAACTATACTCAAAATCATAAAAATTAAGTAAACACACATAAACAAATATGAACACAGGTTGGTGGAGCGTCGGCAGTGCTAAATAGCTGAGAAATAGCTAAATATTTGTACTCTAATAATAAAAATCCATGCATCACAAGATGGACAACAAAATACTTTCATTATCTCATAGAACTAAAGCGTTATTTTATAACTGATGATATCAATCAAACAGGTTTATTAATAAAAGAATTATTAATATGAAGTAGCTTATATCAGAATGAAAAAACATTTAAGTTTTATGAAGTGAAATCTGGCAACACTGTTAGGTATTCTAGAGCTTTATTATTGGAATTATTTATCAAAAGACTATTTGAATTATTTGTCGATTATCAGTTTTAAAATCTACTGAGCATTTTAAAAAATTAGTGAAGATTAAAAATATGCCTTGCTTAGTGTATAAAATTGATAACTAAAATATGTTAATGATTATTCAAAAACTGAATTAAGGTGGTTAAATTTATTACAGTTGTTGCCATGAGATTTCACAGGTTTCCTGATCTGCGATCAAGAAATTGTTCCAGAAAAGGCAAATTTAGAGAATTTAAATCCTGCAAATCTTCATAATTATTAAGATTTTGGAATGCAGATGATGAATAATCAAAACTCTGTAAGGCACGTATTTTGAAATCTGAGTGAAATCGAATGAAACATTCTTCTTAGGTCAAAGATGGCGGAATACATTTAAACCACAGATATTTCAAGACATGAATGAAGCTCAATCATTGACTGACTACATAGCATACGTGCAGAAGACACTAGATTATAATTGAGCTTGTGTATCACAGCTATTTCAACAATTGGCAGTGGATCGTTGACTAATACAATTACTCTCAGTTACGAGGACAAAGATCACAAATTAGCAATCGTTATTAAACAGGAAAATATGAAAATAGAGGATAAAAAAAAAACGAAACACAACCAAATAATATTCTGAACTTTGTTTTTACAAGAATACTTTTAGGCTTAGGCACTTTTTTAAGATATTAATACTCTTCATGCATAGTAAATGCTATTTCATATTTATGCACAAAATGAATGAATAGTTTAAAACCAATAAAAATTCATTAAAGATCAAACTTTACAATAAATGAGCTATTAAATTAATCCAACGTTTCGTTTGGCGCGGATATTATACACCATTCTATTAAACGTGTCGATCTCTCAGATCACATACTCTTCTGTTTTAAAATGTTTTAATCTTTAATTTTAATTATTAAAATAAAGCGTTTTTAAAGAAATTTATATTTATACAATCTTGCAAAAACATTCCCCAATTCCCACTGCAAGATTTCTCAGATACTCATTGCTTTGTAGAAGCCATATTAAATATTTAATAATTCACAAATTCTGAAAAAAAAATCGTTTACATGTCTAATCTATTTCCACCGTGTTTCCTAACTTAAAGTTACAGTAGTATACAGTTTAAAATATGCAAATAATAAACCAATAAAAAAATTACAAACTGGAACGAGGCGAATTGGAGATTCAGAGTTGTAGTTTACAGTCCAGACCGATACTAAAACTTTGTTTATCTCACTAATTTCAGGTAATTCTAAAAGGACATAAAATTACCAACTTATTTTAAGTTTGAAATAAGATATATACGCATAAATGATCACGTTATTGAAGGGAACTGTCATTGGTAATCAAGCATAATTATTGGTGATATAGTGATCATTTTTAGTGGTGAATATAATAGTCATCGATAATTATATTTTATTATTGAATTTATCACAATTGCCGAAACATATACACGCGATCTGAGATATCAGCAACGCTTAATAGGAAAGGATAATATTGAAATTATCATATTAAATATAGCAATTTTTCATTCAATTAAATTCGTAAGGATAAAGATGGGTTCATTAAAATACTTTAAGAGAAACAACTGCAGTTAGAGATGTTGATGATAATATTAGAATTATAACAGCATATGGAGTTGCAAATTAAATACGTTGAAAAGAAACCTGAAAAAAAAAAAAAGATTTATGATGTTTAGAATAAAATAGTGTCCGCCTATTCAAATGCAAACCTGAAAGAGTTCAGATCGTTAAAATTGATACATTATTAACAGTTAGAAAAATATGTGACTATTATTGCTGCCATTCCTAATCGGAAAATTTCAACATTTTTAAAATCAGTAATTGATTGATGGAGTTCCAGGTAAAAAGAAAACAGAAAACCTGCTGAAGAGAAAGAAGACACCAGCTCTCCATTACTGAAAGGCCTGGTTGAAATGAGGTAGAGGAGGATTGTTCACATCCAAGGGTAAAGAAGTGAATGCAGGTGCCATGGACATGGGAGGTAAAAGATCCGACAGAATATTGCCTGAGGAGGACATATTGATATAGTGGTGCGGCATTAAGGGTGTCACACCAGGATAGGACTGAGACATGGGAAGGTACTGAGAAGTGGGCAAAAGAGGAGTGGGTTCGCTATACTTCCCCAAACTTTGACCATTCTCACTGGACAAGGAATTCAATGAGTAATTGGACTGCACTACACTAGTGTGGGGAGGTATAGCATAGGTGGGATCAGGCTTTATAGGTTGATCCATAACAGGCGGATCCATCATGGAAGAACCAGTAGCTGGAGATATCACAAGTCCAGGCATATCAGACATCTGGGAAGGTACAACCAAAGGGCTACTTTTTCGACTATCAACAGGTTGAGGCGTTTGTGGTTCATACTTCCTCACTGGATCCAAAGAAGGTGGGCTGTTTGAGTTGTTAACGTGACTCTTTTTGGTGTGCCTGACCAAGTGATCCTTGCGACCAAATCTAACAGAGCAGAATTGGCAGACGAAATCACGATTGCCAGTGTGGACTACTAAGTGGCGCTTGACATCCTTTTTCGTAAAGAAAGCCCTGTCACACAGGTCGCAAGGATACTTTCTTTCGCTAGGGCCACGCAGGGTTCTTGAACCAGTATGGACTTTCAGATGGTGCAAAATGCCTTCCTTATCCGCTAGCATTTTACCACAAAGCTTACAAACAAGATCTCCAGACTCGGCTGCATGCAGAGCTATGTGTTTGCGATAAGAAAGCAGGGAGCGGTACGCCTTCTGGCATAAGTCGCAGTTGTGGAAAATCTTGTTGGGGTTGTGGACTTGCAAGTGATTTTTGAGGTGGTCTTTTCTGTGGAAGCGACGACCGCAGCTAGTACACTGAAAGCGTCGTTCCCCTGAGTGAATTTGCATGTGCCTTACCAGCTTGAATCTGGAAGAAAACGTTCTCGGACATCCTGGCTGGATGCACATGAATGTCTTTCCATTTTCCGGCTTCTTCTCGTCGTCATTTCTCTGTAGCTGGCCTCTCCGTGATTTCTGTCGCTGTTGCCCGGTCACTTCGAAGTTTTCGAAACCAAATGAAGACTGATGATGTTGAGCGGCATTACCATCTCTGGACTGCCCTTCGCCATCGGAGTCTCTCATTCCTATCCTGCTCATCCAAGCTCCGACACTGCCAGCTACACTGCGCTCCAGAATTAACCCATTCACTCAGGGGCCCCAGTCGCTACACTGAAGGGACGAGTCGCCTGATTCTACATACCTGCGAAACAAAGAAAGAAAGGTGTCAGACGGAACACATGGAAAAAATAACACGGTCCACATATGAATAGGAATTTAAACTAGCAATTTCAAGGCTACCCAAACAAAGATGTGTTGGGGCTTTGCTAATCAATTGAAAAATGTAATAGCGATCGTTTACGAGATTATTCTAGATATAATATTTTAAGGTATCTCTAGTAAAGCGACGACGTATATCTAGAGAAGATGAAAAATTATGATGGTCAAAACAAGGAAGCATTAAGCCAATGGATTCTTCTAAAGAAAGTCAGCAAGCAATATTACAATGATAGTCGATTTCAGAATGTTTTCACGCAATGTAGTTTTATCAATAGTGCAATGATTTTTAAATTAATGACTCAAGGGTGATGACCCGCTTAAAGTATGATAGCTGTATTAACCAACTGATTAAAAAAAATGGAATTTAAAGTAGGAAATATTTATTGATTGCACTAACTTTACTCCCTTCATTATAATTCTATCGGATTTAGCAAAACTTTGTAGATTTTCTAAGAAAGACAAATATAATTTTTTTTTTGTAAAATTTTATCTTTAAATATTAAAAATCTTTTTGATTTAATAATACACGTATGTCTAAAAAATATGCAAATACAGTAACTATATCTTAAATTAAGGAATCTAAAGCAATATAACTATAATTTACTAAAAGAAACACGATTTTATTTATATTAAAATACATATACTAATTTTTTTTAGCAAAACTATGGGAGTGAAAATTAGATCTTAAATGAACAAAGATCTTAATTGATAAGCCTAAGCCACCAGAATTTAATCACACTCAAAAAATATTTTTATCTTAAACTAGTTGGTGCCCGGCTAGTTGCTGGCGCCGAAAAAATAATATTAAGTGCTATCAATAAATAATTTGGCAATGTTTTATCGAAATAGGTTTGACAGTATATAAAATACGAACAAACAAATATCCTTTTTTAAAGATTAGATTTTTTTTTATAATTCTTTTAGAATTATAAAGCTTGGTGTTCTTTCAGAATGGTAATGAAAGAAACTATTTATTGTATCGCTTGATTCGTTAAATATTCGTTCGGAATTCTCAAGTTTAATTTTAGAAAATGCGATTAAAATATTTTTTTGAAAATTGATTAAACATAGAAAAAATATTTATACCATAAAATCATTAATAGAGTTGAGAATAAAGATAGTGCAAAATTATTTGTACTATAATATTTTTGGAAGTTACTGTGAAAAACGCTAACATTTAACTAAAATTTTAAAACTCCCAGGATTGGTCTCCCAAAAATTTTCTCGTATAATCTGAAGTAAAGTTGTTACCTCTGAGAATGACTTGCATGACATTTGAGCACTATAACTACAAAATATTAGCCCTTAACTTGGATTTAGCATTTCTAAAGAATCTATTGTCTCCTCAGCGAATTATTTGGAGACTGGTAAATTAATGTGATTGAGAACTGAATTTTCAAAAGTTATTTTAGATTGTATTATGCCCATAACCATCCTGTAGATGTAAGCAATAAACTGCCCGAATTTCATCGGTTTGAACGGTTTAAGAAGGCATAAGAGACAAAAAGAAAACATCCATTTTTATTTATATAGATGGATACTATAAATTTCCATTCTTAAGATACCAATAGTTGCTTCATTTCTTTATAGCTTTTAGAGCCGAATTTTTAAAAAAATTATCATTCGACATCCATATTTTTGATTAAAAAAATGGACATCTGGAATTTCCTATATTTTCGTGTACAGATAAATATTTTAAAAACTAATTAAAACTTAAATTATATTTTATTTTTTGGTTTTTCACTACTTGATTAGATGGCATTTCACCCCATGTCAATGATTCACAATTACTATGTAATTAGATGATGCTACTTCTATATAAAACAGTAAAGTAAAGATTATCTAAGTAGACGGAAAATGTGAATTAAAGTCGCCAATCATGGCCAAAGCATTAAATAACTCATTGCAATAAGTATTATGAAATCTCAAAATCAGTGCTCTTCAATTTTCTACCATGCACTCGAAATCAAAATTTGACAAAAATAGAGGAAAATTAAGTTTTTGAAAAGATATAATTATTATAGCCAAAAGAACGAGTGAAAAATCGATCACAAAGCTTCGTTTTTCAAAACCTGAAAGAAGTTCCAAATCTAACATGAGTGACAAAAAGATTTTTGTTCGAAACATCATAGAGAGAATGTTTTAGATTTGATGTCTAAATGTATTACAACACACACAAGCAGAGTATTTAATAATTTAATATTGTCGAGACGTACATGAATATAATTCTAATGATTAAAACAATGAAAAGTACTAAATATATTAAAAATACATTTTCTAAAATATGTTAAAACTATTTTTAAAATTCATTACATCTGGAATAAATCCGTAAAAAGCTAAATTTATTGAGAAAAATAAATTAACAGAAAATAATAATAACTAATTTTTTAAATTTGAACTTTTAAAAAAAATAAAGGTATTTCAAAAACGTGACGAACAAGATGGTATGCGGCATTTTCAGCAAATTAGTAGATACAAGCTAGTAGACATTAAAGTGAAGACGAACAAACATCATTGTTAAAGTGTAATAAATTTTTTCAGTAGACGAAATACGCTTCTAAATATGCAAAAACATGTATGCGAATACATTAATAATCAAAACCTAGAATTACCGTTAGCTCTTCATTTTAATGATTTCATTCAATATCGTTTTAAATTATTCTTAATCTTTCAATAAAATTATTAATTTAAGAATATTTCGAACTCAAGTTGGAATATTCAGCTTTACTGAATAAGAATTTTATTATTTACATTTGAGCTAAATAAGTAATTATGGTCATTCAATCTTAGATATATAGTACTATTAAACAAAAGTTATTGATTTAATAATTTAAAAAAAATCAAAAATCAAGATCATTAAAATGTTCAAAACAAATTAAGTTTTTAATGGTGAATCATATACAGTTTGTCCATTTTACTTGTGTTCCAGTGATTAATTTTCAAACCGTCAGAAACAGACAGACAGACAGACACTGGAAATTCAAGACTAAAAAAAAAAGGCTTTAAATGGTGAAAATGTTTATTTTATGTCGTTTGAGTAAATAAATATAAAGCTGAGAAAAATTCAGAAGCCTTTTTTTTTTTTTTTTTTTGATATCTCCCGATACAAAGAGTCATATATAACAGAACATTCTTGAAAATAAACATTTTAAGTTAAAAAAAAAAAGTTCTTTGTGGCGAAAACTGAATGAAAGATATTTTAAATTTAATTATTTTACGCTAACCATATGCCATCTTAAATAAGTGCCATTCTATATTAATCGATCACATTTGAGATGGTATTGAAATGGTTTAAAATAATGATATTCTAGGATCCGTAACTCACTCAAAAGTTAGTCGGGGGAAGGGATACATCCTAAAGGGGAAAAAAAGCATCTGAAGCATATTTTTCTATATATGATTGAAAAAGAGTATACAAATTATGATTTCGCTAATTTTTCAGCAATTTATTTATTGTTACCATTTTAGAGTGAATAAAATAAAATATAATTCTAACACGTATTTTTCCATTTAGATAAGTATATCTTGAATGACTTAGAAATTGCTATTGGATTATAATTAAAATGAACATTCTGTTTACATGAGAAAACAAATCAATCATTCGTAGAAAAATCTATTGACACATGCATGTACAATTGAGACAAAGAAAATTTATATATCAGACAATAGACTCCAAATGAGAAATTAAAATGGCATACAAACCAGCGATAAGTAATTAAAAAAATAGCTGTGTCAGTTAAAACATTTCATAAAGGGAAAAAATTATGAAAATTAAAAACATTACTTTCTTAATTTTCATTATTTTTTACCTTTTAATCTTTAATCTATAAGTCTGCATTATAATCTATCAATGCAATATTTATATAATGTTTCATTGGAATATCTAAATAATATTTGCAATGATAGAGCACTGCATAATCTATCACTGCAAATATTATGCAATCACATATTAAAAAGTCAAAATTCCTTTTTAGGTGCAATTTATACGGAATCAAAATTTAAATTTATTGAAACATGAAAATGCATATTCATAGAAAAAATACGCAAATGTATAACATTTCAAAACTAGTACACAAAGAAGAGAGTATAAATTCCATTATATATATATATATGAACTATTATAAAAATATGATAATTATCAGAATAAATATTCCATATATGCAATAAATTTGTATTACCAAGATTTTTTTAAAGAAGTTTAACTGCAATTTTAATGGAAGGTTAATGCAAATATCTGAGTTAAAATAAAGATAAAACAGTCTAAATTATATCAACAAAAATTGCACATCAGCCTTTGAAGACAATTTCGAACAACTTCTAAAACTTGTAAGGGTAACTCATATGGCCAAAATACAGTAACATTAAAATGCAGAATCTCATACATTGCGACAAATGTACTCGTACAATTTAAAGGGGTTAAAAAAAAGGAATACAGCCGCTCTAACAACCTAGGTAACTGCAGATCTTAAAAGTTTAAATGAGATGGACGTCCAATTCTGGAATTACATGAACACTGTTTGGGAAGGATCCTTGCAATTTTAAATCTCTGCTAGACAACGAGGACAACGCTAAAATTGGTATTCCATATTCTTAACTTCCACGTCACACCAAATGTGAAACGTTTGACCCCAGTACATTTATCACGCATGCTGTCATACACTATTGATTTTTGGAGGTGTCGAATTTCAAAAATAAGAATGCTGTAATACTTAGCTATTTCAATAAAAAGAGGTGGAGGGGAAATTCCCTCACCTCTTCTGCCAAAGAGTTCGATGATAAACGAAAATGAAAAGTTATAATAAAAAGCATAAAAGATTTAAAAAAAAAATTGACAAGCAAGAGAAACGTGAGTTGGAACGATTTGTCGTGCAATCCATAAAAATCCAATGAGTTCATGATTGATTGACTGAAGACAAAAACAATTTTCTTTTGAATATAAAGGTGTTGGAAATGCAGTCAGAACAGCGAAGGCTTGATGTGCTGCTGCAAGTCTTGAGCATCAAGCTGAAGGCTTGATGCTCAAGTACTTCAAGCACTTGCTGAAGTACTTGCATGCTGTCTCACTTCATTTCTATTCAAAGTTGGACATCCTTCCCTTATTTTTCTTTCTTCATAAGATTACATTTCCGAATCTAGTTCCCAGGACAGAAACGCATGCTTTACTGAATATCCCCACCCCTCTTTCCATTCGACAGAAGTTTGTTTTAAAAAGTACATAGGTTATTTTCTAAGTTGTTCTGCAGAGGAACACTTTCACTAGAAAATAATTATAATTAATTATTACAAGTAAAAAAGATGAATGCTGAAAATCCTTCATTTTACACATTATATGATATAATGGAATTAGCTTAATGTGATATCGAATATTGTTAATAACCGCTATACATTATCAAAATCTCCAGGTCCGGTATTAGATGTATATGTATTTATCATATACAAAAACAATTGTTTTGCATGATCACTTCATCGCTTAATGCAATAAGATTTCAAGAAGATAACTCATTGATCCTTCATTTTCAACGTGTGGCGTGTTGGCGACTGACATTTGAGGAATCTTTTGTCGAATTTGTAAGGAAACTTCTGGAAGTCATTTTCTCCTGGGATGAAATTCACATTCTCTTAGATAAATCAGGATTGGTGTAAACAGAATTCGACATCTTAAACAGAATTCCATAAACCATTGTTACTTGCAACTGAATTATAAAAGCAAAACGGATAAAAAGAACCGATTTGAGAGCTACATAAAAAATGAAATTTTGAATGGTATGAAAGCTTATCTTAAAACGAATGATCCCAATGTTGCGGTGTGAATGAAGATTTCACAGCATTTTCTTCGTAAAATTTTGAAAATTCACTAGTTTTTTTGAAAGCAAGATCACGCAATAAATTCTTACAAAAATGTCCATGAAAAATACACTCATATACCAGAGAACGCAGAAATGAGTCGAGTTTATTAATTTGATGTCCGTTATACAGCATCCTTCAACTAATTAAAAATAATAAGAAACCGAATAATATAAAAATGAAATGCAGAACAACAATTAATGATAAGCAGTAATTAAGATTTTTAATTGTTATTTTTGAAGTAAATTATATATAACGCAGATATAAACCCCCCTCCCCTCTTTCCCGTTGAACGACAAAAATTGATTTTACTCAATTTGGTTATTGTTATTAAACGATATAATGTGATCCAAAATAATCTCATGCTAAAATGATCACATTACTGTGCTTTTGGGTCGCTGATGGAATTTATATGAAGGTAGGTAGGCTTTGATATTTTTATCATAATTATCATTAACAATCGCATATTTTTCTATTGAAAAAACTAGAAAGAATCATGCACTCGTACAGTCTGTATCATGTACTGGTTTTTTAATATGTTTAAATTGCAATCAACTTCAAATAAGGCTTTGATATTATTTTTTTTTTTATTTGTTTACGGACACAATACCTCAGCCTTTTAAATTGCAACTGGTTGATAAGTACTTTTTGCAGTACTGCTAATTTCTGAACTGACGAATCCCCATCGGATTTAAAATGTACAAAGCCCACATAGAAAGCAAATCTTCAATGGTATTCGATTTTGAACTCGGATAATTTGCTTTAAAAAATCGCACAACATGATTTTATTGATCAAACACTCTTATGCGTTTACATTTTTTTAAAGTCATCACTGCTCAGTTTAACATCATAAAAACACACTATATTCATTTTAGTTATCAGGGGAGATTCCAAAGTTTTCCATACTAGAATAATATTCCACTTGGGTTTTTCTTAACCACATTAAAAATTCATTACATCGGAATTTCTTACATCCGCTAAGATTCTGAAAGAAGGTATTAACGGCTTTTTTTCGTATTTTTCACCTAATTTCCACAACTACGGAAATTCCGTAACTTGGAAGACATGCTCTCGCATAAAGCAGCAGGAAAGAAGATATTCATTTCATGTAGACATTGGCGGATGCAAATAACGGTAACTATTCTCCGAATTTTACAGGAGGTTTGCGGTTTCTTCCATTGGGATTGCATCAAAGCATTGGTTATAAGTCACAGTTGCTGTCGATGTTAAATAAACACCAGAGCGCTTATCGACGCTTTTACAAACAAAGGAAATTGTCTTTATTTTGTAGTGGTCACTTTAGTCTTGTGGTAATGTTATCTGGCTACCAACCATAAGGTCCCGAGTTCCGGCCTAGCTATCACCAATGGCAATTCAATATATCTGAGAATGACGAACTACCATCCAGATGAACATTGTGTAAGGAAGGGACAAAATGGAACTTATGATAAAATTTAAAAGGAGAGGTTGCTTCCATTTTTTATAAGGAGTTTTCATAGATGTAATATCTTTCGAAATGTAGAGAGCTAAATCCAAAGATTATTTAGCAATTCTCTATTTCATGTTCTATAAAGAACATTCGATCTGAGAATTTGAAATCACTGATTCAAGATTAATAGATTTTACTTATAAACGAAGTATACAAAGAGAAACACTAAAATCATTAACACACACAAAAAAACTGTACGGTTTTATTATATACAAAATACTGGCGTCGTAAGCTTTTTGTGTTCCCCGTAAATTATTAGATATTAAAATTAATTTTTTGAAAGATGCCTCACTTTTAATTTAATTTAATTTATAAACTTATTTCAATATATTTTTATTACTTAAAAAATGCCCAAGATTTTTTAGAGCTTTGAACTTGATAAAACATGATAAATATACTAAAAAGATTTATGTTACTGAATGCTTCAAAATTTGATCACTTACTTTTTAACGGTTGAAATAATTTGAAACTCACCATCACAATTTTTTATCTTCATAATCTATGTTTTAAAAACATATTCAAGCTTTCAATCATAATATTTAATATTCAGTACTGTTATTTAAAAAAATATTAATAACATAAAAATTAGTCTTCTATATATTTAAAAGTCGTTTGATACAGAATACTCTTTCAATAACAATTTTTTTTTTAAAAAAATTCTTTGGTGCAATTGATTTTTTTAACGAAAAATAAAGTTCCAGAAAATAGAAAAATTTTATTTTCTATTTCCAGACAGTGCTAAAATTAAATATGTACTTTTTTCCCCCTCTCGTATGAAACTTATAATATTACGACGGCTTCAGCAGACGATTTGATGATTGGAAAATTTTTGAAAATTGCAATGTCAAATGCTCTACATTTTTTTTTCTACATAAATTGAAGAATAAGAAAGGTTTAAAGATTTTAGAACAATGAAAAGTAAATTCTTTTAGTAAAAAAGAAATAATTCTATCCCGAATAATGTAGCATAACAACTAGCTGTAAAATAAACAACATGCAATAGAAAATTAAATATATCAGACATAGAGTTGCTTTTTTTGAATATTTAAAATAGATCACAACCTACAAAAACACTTATTCTTAATTCTAATTAAGATCACATACTAAACATCATTAATTTTTTCAGAAGCGGATAAATTTGAATGCTCGCGAATGTACAGACCGATAGATGGTCACACCTAAACGGATGCTAAAACTAAGTACCTAATTCTACCGATATAGAATTTGTGTTTTGAAGTTGTTGAGTACTTGGATAACTGAATGAGAAACTGTCAGTGAATATATTTCGTTGAAGAGACCACAAAAATCTACAAATTTGTTGTAAACAACACGCATCAAATTTTAACCTTCTAACTTAAATGTTTTCGACTTATATGCCCAGAATAACTTGATTCCACAAAGAAGGTTTTTTCAAGGAGGTTTGAAATGCGAAGAATCGTTAAATTTCGAGTTATACATTTATATTATTATATAATAATTATAATTTTTTATACAAAAAAAAAGTAAAAGAAACAACAGTGCATTTACTGTATATTCACCATTTTACTGAGACTTTGTGGCGAATTGATTCTATTAGGAATTAAAATTCCTCATTCTATAAAAACTCGTATCATATACTGCAAAATTTCTAATACGGTTCAGATCTTTTCACACTTAAATATCTAAAATGAAGCAAAGTAAATTTAAAAAAATATTTTCACAAATGCTATTTTTAATTTTACTAATTATGAAAAATTTTACAAGCAAAAAAGATTTTTTATATAATGATAAAATCTACCAAAACAAATATTTGAATTATTTGTGCAGTAGAGGTGAAATTGACATTTAAATTCCAACGTAAAGGAGTTATGAAAAAGTAACATTAGGCGATATCACTATTTTTTTCCTCTTAAAGAAGAAGCACATTGAATTACAAAAACAGTGAGACCAGGTAACACAAGACAATAGAAGTTAACACTTTGTTGACCTGGAATTTTACACAGAAACTATGCCATGTCACAGGCTATAATTTTGTAATTGAATATGGAAGTAAAGCATTCCAAATAAACTCCAAATAAATTTTATTTATACTGAATGAAATGAAATTAAACTTTGGACATATTTTTTAATATAACTTTTAATGATATTTTTTTTGTATGATAAACTGTATGGCAATCACCTGCGTGTAATAATACACAACAGGTTTTACAGATATATCTCATTTCGCTGATCTTTCGTTTTGAAGAGCATACACTACACCTTCTAGTTGGATTTGTTTTTACACCAGAGATTATTTGTCAAGCCAGTAATTTTATTTCAAAATCCCCTGGACAATCAGATAAAGTATCCGTGTATAATTCATTGAAAAGTTCTTCGCCGATTAATTCCTTCATGGTTCATTTTTGGGAATTGTACTAAAATTGTAATAAAGACCTAAATATCAAGAAAAGTAAATTTTTTTTGTTGCAAAGCGGACACAACTAAACCCGATACGCCATGTTTTTGCAACATTCTATTAGCCCTGGGTGTCATAAATTGACATAGATAATGCAAGTGTAATGACGACTTAACACGTCACCGGTCAGCAAAGTGTTAACTATTAATTCAGCATAAATTACTATACCGACATTTAATTTAAAATGTGTTGGTTTTTTTATAAATAAACTGAATAAAGAAAATTATGGTATTAATTTTTATGTAACAAAAAAGTAAAAAGCAATCGATCATCAGGAAATCTACAAACTTATAACTTAAGTTAAGCTTCTTGCAGTTTTCGCTATATTTTTGCTAGTAATGATGGCAAACGTGTATGTGTGTTGGCGCTCCAAAGAGCTAGCTGATCGTGTGGCCTACAAACATCACATTTAGCACAGATATATGTTGGAGGATGAAAATGTGCTTTTTGAAGCAATATTTTCGAAATTTTAATTAAAAATTAAGCTGAATTTGGAGCATTTCTCGCAAAAATATCCGAAAGTATTATAGGACGATACTGGTTTTTATATCATTTTTAAGTTAAAAAAATTAATATCAATTTAAATAAATAACATTTAGGCATTTTTTTATATTATTACTTTTTCATAATATTTAATATCGCAGTTAATCATTGTGTGCTATTCAAACCGCCTTCACTGTTTCTTCAAATATTCAATCACGTAAATTTCTTTTAAAACAAAAATTCGAAATTTTTTTTTTTTTGCTTATTACCGCCACAGTTTATATGCGAGGAGTCCGAATGAAGCATGAACATCTAATTATGCACATAACCTTTTATTGAAATAAAATATAGACAATCTTCGTCAAGCAGCTAGTCGCAAAGAGCGCTAATATCTAAATCAAGACAAAATAACTAAGCTGAAAAGTCGATTTTAGGAAAATATATATATACTAGACGCCTTTGGCGACCAGCTGGTTCGCCAAGAGTAATGGGGTCTAAAATTTTCAATTAAATACTTATGTGCCTTGCTCTCTTTATAATTTTTCTGCCAGATATACTTAAACTTCGAAAGTCACGTAACACTGATTTACTAAATTAATGATATAGATGTTGCAAACGATCATAGAAACCTTTGTCTTGTATTTCTTTTTTAGAAAACATAACATTTAATATTTATTTAATTTCATCCAATCACGTGGTGAATGTTACATTTTTTTCGATTTAATTTGTAGTCATAGCTAATTTATTTTTTAATTTGAACTTCTGTCAGTATGATTTCAACAGAGCTAATAAAAGCTATTTTTTCCCTTTGCTCGTTCATTATTTATTTTAGAAAATGTCACATATTATATTTCTTTTATTTTATCCAGTCACGTGCTAAAAGTTGCATTTCTTTAGATTTAATTTGCAATGATAGTTGTTTTTTTTAGTTTGAACTTCCGTCAATAGGATGGCAACACGCTGATAAAACCTAATTTTTCCCCCTTGACGTGCTCGTGCAGATTAAATTTTATTGTTTTGTCCGAAATATATTGTTGTAAAACATGGTTAAAATATTTCTTTAAAAATTCGTTAAAAATAGAAGCTTAAGTTATAC
>JAPMOQ010029745.1:1618912-1643706 GCA_026543055.1 Argiope trifasciata | reverse complement strand
AGGAAAAAAAGTATGCATTTTGGATACCATTTATCTGATCGACTGAAAGAAAAAGTTAGTATAGAACTACAATTTTATTAACAATATCATATACCAATTTCATTTTTTAAAAAGTCTTTGAATTATTTGAAATATCGTGTTTGCGCGCATGCAAATGTACAGATAAACGATCAATCCTATGCCAGATATGGTTCAAAATTCGACACAAATCTACACTTTAGATACTAAGCGTAGATATTAAAGCTGTGTATCAAATTTTATCCATCCAGATCTTCCCGTTTTGCAGTCAGATTTATTTCCAACAGTGAATTTTAATCTTAATCGACGATTAAAAGCAAGTGTCCGAATTTCAAATCAGTTTTTTAATAATAAAGATGGTCGGTTGAGAGAATAATTTTTCGAGTTAAAGAACCCCTTTTTTTAAATATAAGAATTTTATAAAGAAACTTGACATTTCAAACCTCATCCATTATTGTAAATGAGAAAAATTCGCAAAATCAAGAGAAAATATTAATTTTTTTTTTCAATTGTTTGCGCAACGAAAGCCGTGCAACATATAATCCTTACTTCATACTAATTTACAGAAATTATTATATATATCATTAATTTTATTACATACAGTGTAATAAACGATTATTTTTCACTTAAGAGGCTCTTCAGTTTTATATTCAATAAAATTAAGCGCCACACATTTGAAAAATAATTACAATACTATTATTCCATTCCGCAAATGGAATGGAACTGTATAATACTATTTCTATTCCGCATATGGAATGGAAGTAGTATTGTATTTTCTAACTATAATGCCATCGACTATAATTCGATACATGTTGTCAACTTGTATTAGTAAAGACGATACATTGAAGACAAACTAATTTAGTTATCGATTAATGAAATCAACAAGTGATTAAACTACAATAAACATTCAATTACCTGTAGAATAGGGTAGGTTAGAAAAACGCAAATGATACATGAAATGACAGAAAAAGGGCACAGTATACTTTTGAAATCTCTAGTAATAATAAAAGAGAATGCGTATACTAGTGCATTAGCCTTTACAAAATAGTCAATGAGACCAAGAATGACCGAATTGGGCACAAATGCACATCGGAATATGTATCAAGGGCTGGTTGCCTCAAAATTTTAATTAAAAATTAAACGAAATTTTGAAGTTTTCACTCCCAAAACTGCAGAAAATATTATAGCACAAATATAAGGCATACATTATCTTAAAATTAAAAAAAAACAAAAAAACATTCTTAATATTTTACAGGAATATATTTCGTTGTTGTAAAGAAACTACAATCGTTTCAATTTCTGACAAATTTTTCGTCCATTGTTTATGATGATAGGAAGGCACACGAATTACACTTTCGTCACTAGTAGATTTCCGTCAAAAAGTATGTTTCTAATAAACTTTTTCAAATTTTGTTACCCATACAATTAAGATAATAAAAAATTTTGGTGCACTTTTAATAGTTTAAGTTTTTGTACTGAAATTAAATCATTTCGGTTTAAAATTATTAGATGGCAGAAAATTACGGAGATGTAACGGAATGATGCAAGATTTACAAAATAGTCAGAATTGGATTCCTATCAAAATTCGAAATTTATAAATATTTTTCAGAAGGAATAACAAAAAGCGAACGAAATGTTTAGTAATCAGAATATTTAATTTTTTTTTTAAAGAAGGCAATTTTTTTGAACCAAAACAGTAGTTTTCCCATTCATTTTACTATATGAGTAGACTAAAAAAAATGTTAATAAAAAAAATCTAACTTGAAATTTTGATAAACTGGATTCCCTAGAGTTCAAGAAGCATATTTTTGGAATTACGTCTGTCTGCCACTGTGTACAATTACTCAAAAACGGGGCGAGATGGATGATATTTGGTATACTGTCTTTGGACCAAATTTATAGGTAGGTTTCTATAAAATGTTGAATGATCCATTCTGAAGAAATCTGTTTACTATGCAAAAAAAAATCTGTCCATTTATTCCAATAAAAACGGAAATATAATTAGAAAACAAATTAATTAAATGAACAAAATTTGGTTCATAGATTTAATATCTGAAGAATAAATATGTATCAGATTTAGAACTAAATGCGTCAAAGGGTGTATCCGTTTGTCGGTCTATACCATCGTATATAAGTGAGATAACTCCGAAATGATGACTTAAGTAAACGAATTTTGGTATGTGATTTTGTAAAATCGATTACAGTTCTTTGTCAAATGTTGATTTCAGTTGGCTCCAGTTTTCGGCATTTGTGTATTAACTATACCCCAGAGGTTAATCATCAAAACACATGCCAGATATCGCAAGCTAATGGGCTTTTTCGTAGCTACTAGCTAATTTTGGCGATTAATTTGTTCATGAATTAACTTTTTAGGTTGTTAAATTATTAATAATATGCATTTTTTTAAAATACAAAATATTAAATACAATTATTTATTTTTAAATACAATAATTTCATATGATTATTTTTTTATCGTCCGTTTCATAAATAATTTATTAAAAAATTATTAATATCTTTATTTGGTACAACTGAAAAACACGAATTCAATTGAACCGGCTTACTGCAAATTAAGTAACATATATATTATGAAATAAAATCAAGAATTAAAATAATACTATAATGATTGGCAAAAACGAGCGATTGAATGTTTTGATAAATGAATATGAAAGCTATTCTAGTATTTAAAAACAATGTTACAAATAATAAATCCCACTGAATTAATTTTTTAAAAATTAAAATTCAACAGGAATAAAATTTATATCATCATAAGAATTTTTTTTTAATTTTAAAACAAAACAAAGACTATTTTTGTAAGATAAATTTTGGAAGTTATTAACAACAATTTCCGTTATTGTTAATTAATTATAATAATTATCTACCTAGCGACAATTAAGTCTATTTATAGACGCGAATAAACTTTTTGTTTATATTTGCTTTTTGAAGCCGATATCTTGATTTCTTTCATATATATTCTTTTCTCTGACTGAATGGATTTATTGGTGATATGGCGAAAGCATCTCCAGAAAATTTCTAGTAACATTTTGCAATTTCATTAATTAGCTACGGGAAGCACTGAATTCATTGCAGCTGTAAAAACTTCAATAGAGCACTCTTGTTCCCATAATGATTTGTTTATATATGACTGTTGCCATTCGACAATAAGTAATAAGAGCGAATTCTGTGTCACGAACGTTAGCGTTTTATATAGAGATTGTTCGTTAATGACATGCACTTATTAATACATAGGTTTATAAGAAAGTAGAACAATGTTCGTCTTTTTTTTTAAGTAGATTTTTGGGATTCATAAACGCGGATAACAGAGAGTAATTGTATTATTTCAATTATAATAAAAGTTTTATATGATAAACAACGATAACCAATAGATGAAAAATAATGCAAGCATCAGCGGCAGTGTATGTTCCCTTCAACTTTCTAACACATTAGCACAATATAAAACGTTTGGTGCTTAATAGCAGAATATTGAAAATCAAATATAAATTTCGGATGTTTTACTTTTTTAATTCAAAGAAGTTTAAAGTATGAAAGAGGTATACAAGTTTGGCGTCAAGGAAACATCTGTATGATTTGAGTTATCGCTTTTACATACTCTCATCAGGTCAGGCTATCTGGTCCAAAATTTGTCACACATCTACAATTTGATAAAAACCTGTCAATCTTCATCCATCTAGCTGATTGCATTATTGAGTTATGAAAATTTTTCACAAACCTATTTCATTAAAAATTTAACAGAAATCTTGATCTCTACTAATAATAAAGATGAACGTGTATGTGTTGGCACTTTAAGGCTAAATCGTTTAACTGGGGCTACCAAAATTGGCACATATATATTTTGGAGAGTGTGTTCCTCGGAACTATTTTTGAAACTTTAAACAAAATCTTAGTAAAAAAAAATTAAGTGAAATTTTGGCATTTTCCACAAAAATTTCCAAAGACATTACAGCATTAAAATGATTTTTTTAATATCTTAGAATTCCAAAAGTTATCATTCAATGATGCCAAATTATTATTATTTTTCTTATTTGTAACCAGTTTTATTAAATGTTTTGATCTGACTTTACAGTAATATATTTCACTGTTTAAACGAAATTCGAAACATTCCCATTGTTATAACTAACATTTATTTCTAATACTTTATCCATAATTGCGTATCAAGATACGAATATTCGGCTTGTTCACCCTCTGATTATTAGGTTTCAGTATAAGATTTATAATTAGAGTTTAACTTCAAAATCAAGCCATTGAAGTATGACTACTTCTTAAACAGAGCTAATTGTTCTCGAGATATAATTGGATACAAAGATATAGACGAAAATTGGAGAAATATACAATTAATAGAACGGAATATGGCTTGTAAAATAATATATGTCTTTCAAAATATAAGATTATTTTGCAGGGAAAGTCATTACCATTAAGTTATATAAAATATTTAACTGCTCTTTTAGTAATAATTTATTCCGGCGAATAAAATCAGTCACCAACACAATAATATTTATGTAAAATAGCATACAAAATTTCACTTTAGTTAGTAACATTCTTGAGCTACAACATTCACAGACGGACGGACAGAGCGACATAATTCCAATAATATGTTTTATGGACCCAGAATCATCAAAATTTCTATTTTTGATAATTATAATACTTTATTTTTCTGTACTTTGGGAGATGATAAACGAATGAGAGATAATGAAGAAACAAGGGAAAACTATTGCCTTTTGAAAAATAAAAAAGGCTCAATTCAAAATTTGATTCTCAAACTGAAGGACGCCTATCTCGTGAACAGGAGGATATATTGGAGGTGCGTAACAAACATGCTCATAAAATTTTATTTATGTTGAAATTCTCAGTAGTATCAGAAAAATAACATGACATTTTTTGTTTCAACAGAGAATTTTATACTGTTTAATTATAGTTTATTAAGATATTGCCTTTTAATTCGAATGCACATTATCAAAAAACTAACATGAAATTTTTTGTTTCAACAGAGAATTCAAGTATATTGTTTAATTACTGTTTATTAAAGTATTGCTTTTACATTCGAATGCATATTAGTTCTTAACAAAAAAGGCGTTTACATAACATTTTATATTATTAGGGGAAAAAAGTCTAGCTAGTTGAAATCCGTTTTAACCTAATCACCATTTGATTGACGATATTACAAAATGGCGAATGTTCTATTATAGATTAGTCGACTTTGATGATCATAATTAGTGTTCATTAAAAATTTAAATTAAATATTTTAGTTAATTCGGTCTCTTAACAGTTTTTGTCAGTAAAATATTTTTTAGTTTCAACTTCTGATAGTCATTTAAATTATACTATTTATTATGGAAGCCGTAAACCATCCTATAAATCTCTTTTCTGTCAGGTCTCAAAAAACTGAAAACTCTCAAATTGAAAATTCCCAACTTTGAATTGAAGAGAAAATGATTAATTTTTCAATTTATACAGAAAACATTTTTTTTTAAAGATATGAGTACAGAAAACAGAATTGTTCAGTCCACAATAGAATATTTTTTTACAATTCATGCATTATCTGAAAGAATTATTTTGTAAAAATTTCTCAGATTCATCAAAAAGTTCAGTTTTTAATTTTACTTTCAAAAGGATTTAAATAATGAAACTATTTTGTTTCATTCAATACATGTATTACTAAAAAAATTTCTTACAGTGCCTTCGATCCTTTAAAAAAAAATCAAAGAAATATTCAAAGTTTGAATAAATAAATCGAAAAAATTACATTCTACCTTTTACGATCAAATCCTTATATCAAATTTCATAATTTTAGACTAATCAACCTTGGGAAAACTTTGGATTCTGACTGGCTATCTTTTTTGAGATAGCCAATTAAGAGGTTTAAAATCACAAATTTTTATAAGATAGTAATTTTCTAAGTTTAGCGATTCATGCAACTTAACGCATTATTTCAAAAATTAATGCCTCAGGAGTATTTTACTGAATATCACTTGTAGGACTTAGTATCTACATATAAACATATAATTCTCTATTCACCAGAGCATTTATTTACTCAAAGTAAATAAATTTGAATTCTCTATTAAATCATTCATATAAAGTAGATAATTTTCCTCACTAGATGGATCTAGGCATTCGGCATTAGGAATATACGATTCGAGCAGACTTTCTATATAAATTATAAATTGATGTTTGCCGTAAATTCTACAGAATTAATTGAATGTATAATATAAATAATAATGTATATATCATATACATATGTAATATAAAAGTACAATTTAATATTACAGTCACAATCTCCTAAAAATATTAGTTTCAGGTTTATTTCGGTTAATACAAACTCCTTTCTGACAATTACAAAGGGTAGTTTAAATTGACATATAGCGATTACAGGCGGCAGTAACTATTCGAATGAAAAATAATTTATCGATAAGATGAACATATAATGTAGAGGGAGCATCAAAATTTGGTAAACATACGTCATAGATGCTCTGTGTGACTTCCCTTGGTCACACGGACCATGTTTAGCCCATTTCACGCCATAGATTCTGAAACATGTTTGCATTCAGCGACGTAGACGCATAACAAGTGCGTACTTTGCTTCCTAAACCCAAAACAAATGAGCTCAAAGTACGCATTTTAATGCGCTTGCGTCGTTGATTGCAAACATGCTTCAGAATCTATGGTGTGAAATGTCCGTGTGACCAAGGGAAATCACACATAGCATCTATGACGCATGTTTACAAAATTTTAATGCTCCGTCTACATTATGTGTTCATTTTATCGATAAATTATTTTTTTATTAAATAGTTACACCCATCTGTTATGTCTACATTCATTTTGAACTATCCTGCACTTTTATTTTGCAGAAAGAGCTTTATAATTTGAACTTATCTCAATGTGATGGCAACATGCTGATAAAAGCTTATTTTTCTATGCATGCGTAATGTGCTCATGAATTTTACGTTTTATTTTGTGTGAAATAAATTACGAGAATATAGGTACAAAATAACTTTTGAAAATCAAATTTTAATTTATACATTAAAAATTATCGAAAGATTATTTTTTTGAATTTCAAGATAATTCAGACATAATTTTTACAGAAAGATTATAATTTTCGGAAGTTATAGCGGAAAACCCAAAATTGCTTCGTGTTGTACTTTTGCGCACACATGATTAAAAATAAAACTTTGACAAAGTCCGCACTCTCAACAACTTGACTGATTTCGCCACTTTCCATTAGCAATTAATTTCACCACTTTACAAGTATGATCAACAAATCATAATGCTCCAGCAATATTGCGCAAATATAATTTACATTGCTATATTTTTAGAGGATGAAGTTTCTCAAAGTTAACTGACAAAACTAATTTTTGACGAATACTAAACGTTCTTGATCCTTCTTATTAAGAAACACAAGAGACAAATACATCCAAATTTTAGCTATCTTAAAACTAACCTACGATTTTCAAAACTAGACTTTTTTTAGACTAGACAAAACTAGATTACCAGGAATTTTTTAAAGAGTTGTAGCAAGTATTAAGAAATATCATAAATCAGATTGCCTCAAATCTTTTAGGAAAAATCTCCATACTGCTTTAAACGAGACAAACAGCATTTAAAATAGTTTAACAGTGGATAGCAGCAAGCGCACATTCCAACAATGGTCTTGACAAAAGAAGATTTTCATTATAAAAACAAGTTACTAAAAAAATGAAAACAGTTACATTTCCCATTTTGCAACGAGTTACAGGATGTTTAGTTTAGTTATATTAACGTCCCATTGTAAAGCAACACTAGGGCTATTTTGGGACGAACCTCGTAATTTTGAACCAAGGTCACATGACGAAGGGCTATTTTGGGACGGACTACGTAATTTTGAACTACAGTCAGATGATGAGTTACAGGATGTCGTAAAAATGTATGCATATTCTGAAGCAAATTTACACGAGCATTTCTTAAAATGCAAGCAATATATTATTAATCAATTATCACAACCGACCGAGGAATGTTTAAAAATAAAGGACAGGACTTCCAGCAAGTTGGACAAGCTCCATATCAGTAAAATAGAACTTAACAAGATATGAGGCGTATCATGAGAACTCAGCTGAGCAATAGCAGGAAAGAAACGATAACACGGCAACCCGGACCTCATTGCAATGGATTTCTTTTTGGAATTAAAGATGACATGATATTTATTAAAACCAACTCAATCAGTGAAACGAGATTATTCTTTGAAAAAGAATACACTAGGATGATCATTAATATGCGTATTGCCATTTTCGATCGTTTGGGTCGCTTTTATTACTACGATTGAAGAAACCAGTGGTTTAACCAAAACTTCCTTGCATATTCTCTAATAAAAGTTACGAAATCCTCGAGGATATCTTGTTTGGCACAGACGTACAATATTTGCAAAATATTAACCTTTAGTATAAATTTAGCAGTTTTGTAGAATATATCATGTGAAAGGCGGGTATTTTGATGAATGACCCGTGGTATGCGGCTATGTATCCGAAAATCGAATTAAGATTTTAGACGCGTTCTTTCCAACTGAATGAAAGAAAACTTTTTTACAAAACTGCACGTGGAGTCTCAAAATCTTATACCAAATATTATTATTTAAGTCATCATGTATACATATTTCTGAAAGAAAAGACCAACAGATGGCCAACCCCTTATTGGATTCGTCCCGAAATTTGATTAGATGTCTACACTATAGATGTTTAATTTGAGTACTGAATTTAATCTATTTAGCTCTCTTCTTTTTGAAGTTTTATTAGAGCTTTAAACGGATTTTGCACAAATTTTCTTAAAAATATACAGAATTGATGTAAAAATAGAATAATAAAATTTCATCCAACTATTTAAAGTGCTTTTGTCACAGTCTGTCACAGACAGACATTTTCCTAGGATGTCTTTTAATTCAGAGAGGTCTTAAATGGGGGGGATTCCAAATTAAAATCGAATTTTTAATTCTTTTCACAATATCCAGACCAAATTTGAGCTATGAAATATTGGGTTATCTCATTAATTATCTGTGTAACAGTTATTCAAGAATGGGATTTTTTTTAAAATTTAAATTATAACACGATGACAACTGTTTCATGAATGAACTGCTGTTGAAGAACGCTGGATGAAAAACTACCTTCGAAGAACTTGCAGAAATTCGAAATTACATTAAATCGCATGGATATACAGTTTTTATACAAATAAAAATCGTTCTTGAAAATAAGAATATTGCTATAAGAACTACGTTATTAAGGAGACAATTTATCAAATAAGATTAAATAATTTCTGTCATGAGATAATAAGAGTTGACTTAAAATAGCGTATTATTAAATATTTTGTCCTAAGTTTCTTTCTAATTGCAAAATCGTACTAGAATTCAACAAAATTATTTAAAACTAGTGAACAAGAAGATTTTAAGACCATTTGAATCTTGAGTGTTCATTTTTTTACAGCAACATATGTCCTTTTATGAGTCCACAAATACGCGAAATGGAATTAAACCTCCGGGAACTCAGTATGAGTCATTTTTGTTCTACGATTGACTCCGAAATTTCCAGAAGAGTCATTATCTTAAAAGATTTCAATTTATGATTGCTTTGAAAGACAGCAGAGCATAGAATGGAAATGATTATATTAGACAATTGTGTTTTTCCCCCTCTCCCAGATTGAAAAAATTATGACTTTGCCTACCAGAACGAATAGTAATTTTTAAAGAAGCAAGCAATGAGTTTGCAACTTGGAACTGGCTGAAACTGGTTAGTCAAATGTTGAATTTCAAAAATAACTTCCATCAAAGATATTAAATATCAACTTGCATGTTTATAAGTAAGGGGCGCATTGTAATGGGAGGGGCTAAAAATCTACACTGTTACATTTCCAATCGAATATATATATATATATATTTGAACGGCATAAAGAATTGGCATATGTAGTAAAACCTTCTCAACACTTAAATTTTTAATAAAATTTTCATTCTTCTTCGCTCAAATTTGATTGAATTAGGGAGCGTTGATAGTCTCCATTTAAGAATATCTCAATGATTGCCCTGAGAAGGATCGAGACTGACGTTTATAAGATTAAAATAATGAAATGCGAAGATTCAAAATTCGGACAGTTTCTATCGAAAAAGATTACAACTTTTTTGTTTTGTTTAGAATGTTAGGGAGCCAAAAATATTTTCATTTATATGAGTAGCACAACTGGGGTACAAAATAAAAATTTATCAATTTCTTCAGGCGAACACCTATTGTCTCAAAAAACATAAAATATAATTCTACATTACATTTAGAAACTTTTTCAAAAAGGGGAATCTGCCCATCTTTAACGATTTCGAAGCTATCTGTCGATCTGATAGTTTTTATTTCTTTTACTGGCCCTCAGTATTGTAATCTGAATATATGAGGTATTGATAAAGTTTCTTATACTTCATAAATTAGAGAAACATTTACGAACGTTTCTCATTCATTAATTGACAATAAAATTATCTGAAGAACAAGACAAAAATTTTATTTTATTTCTAAGAAATTAGCAATTTAAACACGTGACTACTTTTAAGTTCGTATCAGTAATAATGAAGCAGAAAACCCAAAGCACCTGTTAAATCAATAATAAATTAAACTTTCTACTATTAAATTCATAAATCCACAATAACAATGGTCAAAATAATTTTTTTCTAATAATTAGTTATAACGTAAAACCACATCATTGTAAACAAACAAACAAACAAAAAAAAAAATCCCTACTTTGCAGGAACACAATTATATGATCAAGGCTAAACTGTCAAATCATATAATTTAATTTCTGACAAACTTCTTTAGTCAACTTGCCATTACTCTCTTTAGAGAGGTTAAAAATTAACTATAAAGCACAATACAGCCATATCACAAATACCATTTTTCACATTACTGTTATAGTTGAAAACTTGATAGGTAAATATATACATATAAGCCTAATATTAAAAGTCTAAGTAAGGATGGAATCTAAAATGCCCAGAACAAAAATCTACAAGTTGATCCATCATAAAATATTGAATTTTTAATGTAAGAAGAAATACACAAATAAATTTTTTGGAATAAATTAAAAAGATTTCGATAAAAAAAATCTAACCTATATCCTTATCGTAATTCAAGGCAAACATTAAGAGTATCAACATGCAGCTATTTAGAGGCACTATGTGAAACGGTTTAATAAATTTAACTAATTGTATATTTCAACCGTATTTTGTTTTTTTCGTTCAAATTTTGGACACTGGACAAAAATGAATTGAAAAATAATCACAATTATTGAAAGTGAGTTGATTAAAATCGTTTTAACAAATAAACTATATTTCACTTTTCTAGAACCTAAGATAGGGTTGATAAATGAGCAGACATATCCATAATTCATGCAAAAGACATTTTTGTTTTCAAATATAAAATAGTATATTAACAGCTGGGAACTCTAGTATTCTATCTATCTATCTATCTATCTTATATTATAATCAGTTTTAAAGTAAGAAATACTTCAGTTTTTAGTATGGTTTAGATTTTGTATTAAACGTCAATCAAAACCAATTCAAATGAAAATACTGACTAAAGTAGACAATAATGTAGAATAATCAGCTACAACTTTGGATTATAACTCATGTCTGATTACAGGGAAAATGATTTATCATTTGGATATTATGTTTCCTACATTATCAAGTTTGGTGGCAATTAAAATTTTAAGAACATATTATATATTTTTCTACAAGCCTAATGAGAATCAAAACATATATGGATTTCACACAAATGTTCTGTTTATGAATGGCAATTTTAATTCTCAAATCCCAAACTAAGGTAATATAAAATATATAATTCTAAATAAAATATGTTGGATAAAATGAATAATTTTCCACCATAGAGATTGTTACACATAACCTCTAATTCATGTATAATGCAGAAGAAAAAAAAAATCCGAATTAAAAAAAGTCACATAATAAGATATTTGTAAATTGCTGGAAGATAAAATATTGTAATAAAGATATATGTGCTTTAAAAAATAAAAATATATCTTTAATTATTTATCATCAATAATACTATCAACAAATAGAAGGATCTAATGAATGAATATGAAATGTATACCTATAAATTTTATATCTATGCCCAAAATTACTCAAGAGAAGGCAATGGTTTCAGAATATAGGCTAAAACAATATAAAGATTATATATATATTAATGACTTATGTTTTTTCCAATCAACATATTGATATAGATGTAATACTTCATTAAGAAATATTGCACGCATGTAACTAAGTAAGAGAGAATTTGAATAAATAATTTATAAATAACCTATACACTTTTGGCAATATTACAACAAATACAAAATTTACAGAGTGGGAATCTCAGCTTAAATGAAGTAGTTCAAAAAAAGTTGTTTTTAAAAAATAATTTTAATTAAAAAAAATTAAAAATAAAAGACTATATTTTACGAGTTATTATATTTTGTATACTAATTAGTTTATATATAAAAATTCAGATTATTAAAGTTAACGATTTAAAAATGTTTATTTCAGAAAATTATGTTTGCTTAAATTTAAAATAAATTGATTAGATTAAATAAAACAGTAATATTTTATTTAGAAAAATATTAGATATAAAATAGATAATATGCTACAAATATATTTAATTGAAATAAGTAAATAGCAATATTAATAAGTTTTATTATTAATAAATAATTATAATATTTAAAAATTTACTGACCTTCTTCCAAATGCATAAGAGAACATCACTTCTAAAAATAAGTAATCCAATCCCAATAGTAATACAAACACATGGTTATAGACAATGTTATTGTTAATAAGTTGGAGGAAGAAATTTCACAGAACTGAATCACTCACATCCGACAGGCAACGGATGTAGTAGCTCCCCATTAATTCAAAGCTATCACATCCACACGTCACACCCAAAAAACATATAAAATATCGAATGCAAATTTCAGAAGTAATTATACTAAATATTCAGTTTGTATCAAACAAAATATGTGCTAGTATTGCGTATATATTAAAAGAAGACTATTAACCAACAGAAATAATGAAAGAAACATAAATAATTTGGAGAGTGCAACCCACACGTCCGACACCGACGGCGAACGAGCGCTAAGTGAAGGTTGATTTGATACTTAGTAACACCCCTCTAACAGCGCCCAACAGTTGTAATATGGCGTTGATATGAAATAATAGCCAGCGAAAGCGAATAGTAGATGCTTCCTTAGCAAATAAGATTAATTACAGTAAACATTTTTAAACAAACACAACAAACAGGTTTAATAAATTGTAAAATTTACCTTGCTTCACCGGGATGCATACTTTAAACACAGCCATCAGAAGGTTGGTATCAACAATGATTAATTGCTAAAATACAGGAATTGAGAAGGAACATTTCATATAGAACTATTTATCAATTTAAGTGAAACATTATTATTAATAAACAACAACAGGTCTCACCTGCTGTTTGTTTACTATTAGCAGAAAATTAAATCAATTTTAAAATAATAAACATGACTAGATGGCGCTGTAATCGCAAATTAATATTGCCATTTTAAATTGCCTAATTATAAATATCAATTGTGCAAAATTTTGTGAATTAATATCAATAAAATTAATTGCTCTTAATAGAATGATTGTTCAAAAAATCCAGGCAAAATTATTATTAGGTTATATATGACCTTTATCGTTGATATGGTGTCCAAATTTACATTCCCTATTTCAGTACATTGATTTCCACAAAATTCTCTCAAAAGTTTGTATTATTTTTCTGGGAAAAATTAATAAAATTAAATTATAAAATTTGTTATTTTTTAAAAAAATAATTATTTATTGTTTTAAACATTATCATTAGTTCACTGTCACTGTCACTGTCTGTTTGCTTGTAAGGTTATTTTGATTTTAAATTCGTCTGCTTTCAGAAGGAAATCTGAAAAATGTGTGCTACTTAAGAGAAACTATTTTATCATAAGGAATACAGATGTCGGACTTTCATCAAATTTCCGATGGAGAAAGGCACGAAGAAGCCAAAAGACAATTTAAAGAAAGAACTGAAAGAATAAATCCGTGTCACAAGGTATAATTTCGAAATGATTTGCACAATTATTATAATAATAATTCAATATATCTGTATATACATGCGTGTGTTTGAAAAAAAAAAAAAACTTTTATGATGTCACTAATATTTGAGGATGGAATTTTAACTTAATTAGGTTTAATTGTGTAATAAAATATAATGGATAAAATTATAAATAATACCATATTATCTCTATTCTATTATTTCCTTGCTATACCCGATGAAACAGATTACATAAATTTAAGTTTCATGATAATATTTGTTATACTATTTTTTTTTAAATCTGTTGTCCTTGAAATTGCTTCATATCAAATGCTTACATAACATATTAAAGTTGCCCCTTCCTCTGATTTCTTCCTCTAAAGGTGGATAATTTTAAGCTCTAAATCATAGAAGTCTGTAATAAAAATTTCTTATAGCCGTAATAAATCCATACAAGCTTTCTAATTTGTTTATTGTGATTTCTGAAAAATTGTTCCTTTAGCATGTCTTTTGCTTGTCTGATATTTTCTGTGATGATGTGAAAATTTTTTTAACTTATTTTAAAGGATAACTGATTTTATTTATGAATAAATTTATATACAATTTGAAATGTAGTTTTATATTCAATAGAACTAGTTCAATGATTAAATTAGAATCACTTAAAATATACGATGAGAATGTTAGTATTATGTTGTTCTTACTTAAGTACTTATTGCCAATAACTTTGTGGTGTCTTAGTATGGACATTCCACTAAAACTTGCAGTTAACTTTTAATTAATTTTATTTATTTAAATTAATAATATTTTGTTTAAAGTTTCATTCAAAAATCTTTCGCTTGATTATTCTTTATTATATTTTATAGGAACGAGATGCTTCCTTAAAATGTTTGGATGAATTCTACTATGCTCGAGCAAAATGCCAACCATATTTTGATAATTACAAAAATTGCAGAGCATTTTGGGTGAGCTTCTAGTATTTCTCTCCTTTCTATCAAAATTGAATAAACATTTGAATTTGAGTATCTTTCTTCATTCAGAAAAATTGGTATTCACATTTTCATTTTCTAAAGAGTTCTTTGTTACATTTGAATATTTTTCTCATACAAGTTGGAAATACTTGCATTATAATTTACAAATATTTTATTAAATTTAAATTAATGGTGCTAACTATTAAGCAAATGATAACTTTGATAGTTACATTTCATGAGAAATTACTTAGTAGCGACAATCAATCATTAATTATAATAACTAAAATCTTTTTAAAATTATTAACATATGAATTTCATAAAAATAGATTGTAAATTATTGCCAAAGTCATTATTAAATAGTTCAAAATGATATATTATCTATGATTTTTTGTGTAAAGTAATATTTGTGATAAAAAGAAGAAAATTTTATTTCAATTTATGAACAATCTCGATTTATTATGCATATACTTTAATGTGGTGATAAATTTATTCATTTTGCATTTAATGGCAATCTGATGCATTCCTAATTTTATCTTTGAATATATGTATTATAATTCTTATAAAATGATATATTAAATATTTCATTTTATCAGGATAAATAAAATGATGTATTAAAATATGGCATTTTACAGTATAAGCCAATAAAGAGAGCCAGTCTGATATTTAGTCATGAAAGTTCCTAACTACTTTCTTATCTACATTGTATAGATAAAGTATTGTAATCATCAAAAAGCTCAAAATCAAGATTTTGTCAAAACTCCACATTTTAGATCTCTTTTAGATAAAAAAAACATATTTTTAAAAAGATATCCATCTGTCTGTCTGTCACAAATATAACTCAAAAGCTCTTTGAGCTAGGTATATGAAATATGCTATATGGTCTTTACAACAAATTTATAGATTTCTATCAAATTTTGTGCAAAATCTGTTTAAAAAAAGTCTGTCTGCTGGAACGTTTGAATATAATTCAACATAATGGCTACAAATTGTACAGAGGTAGTTTAATAAAATTTGGTGCAAAGTTAAAAATCTAAAATCAAATTTTGAATTGATTATCGGTCATGATACATATGATCAGATATCAGTCATGATGATAGCTGAAAAATTCAATGACTTAAATACAAGTATGAGATTTTATGACCACAACTGTAGTTCTATACTAAAATTGGGTGAAATGGTTTGTTTGAATCAGCAGCGAAATATGTGTGATAATGCAAATTCGATTTTGAAATATTATAAACTGCATGCACAAAATTGATCATGGAAAATCTTGTCAAAAATTACAAAATAGATTCAATAAACTTTTTTAATTTTTGACAAAGTGTAATATTTTATAACTATTGTTCCATGCAAGATATTTTCTGGGCTAACATTTTTATTATAGTCTCAACGAAAGTTTTAGAAGACCATGCTTGCTGTTTCTATTTGATGATTGCATAATCAGAATCAATGATTTTGATGAATGTATTGTTTAGTATATTTAACACTTGGTTACAAAAGCCATTGGTAAAATGAATTTTTGAACAGGTTGTTATGAATTGTAAACTGCAAACATTAGAGTAATCATCTTAATGATCATATTCTCTGATTTGAACACTATCAATTTGTGCCGTTGACCTGTATATCAGTAATACATTACAATGATTGAGAATATTAAATTCCAATTATTAATTTTAAAGTAGCCTTCTTTTATCATAATATTTGAAATATGACTGAAAATGAATAATTTAATAAAGATGAATAATTTTAAATGTATATTATCCATATTTTCTGCATATCATCTATGTGCTGAAATCTAATTATACTCATAATTAAAATGTTAGGACTGAATGAGGTTTAATTTGTATGCTTTAATATGAGTAACTAAATCAGTTCGATAAGACACCGCATTTATAAATAAATGCATTAAATGTTAGATAGGTAGCATATTACTTCCATAAAATACTCCTGTAAATATAATTATGACATCAAACAGTATTTATTTGAGTTTATCCATTTAAAAAATTATACAGCTCTCTTTGTGCTTAATTCATAGCGATGCTTTCATTTTTATTAAGTAGCATGATTTATAGTCCCTACTTTATAGGGAATCAAATAATTTAAATTTGAGTTATTTCATTGAAAGCACATTCATCATTCAAATTTTAATTAGTATTTTTTTATTCATAGTTATATTATTCCTTTATGGGAGCTTATTTTTCTTTTTAGTAAACCTTTTAATAAAAAAAAGAAAGAAATTAAATTTTTGCATTTCTTCTCATGTTTGCAGAAGTATTTATTAGCATATTCAAAATTTTCTAAATGAATTCAATTAATGATAATAAAAATATGAAAATAAATTTAGTAAAGGGGGAAAATAATTTTAAATGTATATTATCTGTATTCTCTGCATATAATCTATGTGCTGCAACTGTATGAGGTTTAATTTGTATTAGTATCTAAATCAGTTTGATAAAATTAAGACACTGCATTTATAGATGCAGTTAATGTTAGATTGGTAGCATATTACTTCCATAAAATACATATTACTTCCATTTTTATACACTGATTGCTAAACTTATTTTAATAAACCAAACAATCATGATATATCTTATTTCATCTAAAAGTCAGTATTATCATGCAGTGTTGTCATCAAAATACTAATAAGAAAAAAAAAAAAAAAAAAAAAAAAAAAAACCAATGCCTTAAATGAGGTCATCTATATTTTTAAATGTTGTGTAATTTTGATGGGAGTTATTTTTATTTCTCACTGATTTTGTGAAAATAACGGTACAGACAAATTAGTTCCATTAAAAATTGTATGGATTCGTTTTTTGTGAATGAATAATGTAACACAATGAGCAGGCTTCAATAGCAAATAACGATATTTATCAATATGAAAACATATATGCAGATAATAAATACACAGCCGAGACGTACACAAGCAATATACATCAGCACTTAAAACAAACAGCAGCCCACAAATAATAATCGATGTTAAACGACAATCACAGCACTTAAAGTGGGCAGACAGATCTCAGAAAGAGGAGGGTTCAACTGGAGGCTACATAGCTTCATTATGGCATCTCTAAACACATGCTATTCTGCACTGTATCGTCGCTTTTGCTGTACCCAACTGACGACTCACTATTATATGGCTGGCTATTCGACACGCGACTCGATGCTGCTTCAATACTTGTCTCTCTGTGTTAGTTTCCAGTTCTCAATTTACTAAATGCTGGGACTTCACTCAACACTTGCGCTTCCCTGGAGTGATCCAACTGCTTTGTCGTTGACTTACTATACGACTTTCTGTATAGCTTACTTTGGCTTTGACTACTGGCCTTTTATAGTGTTGTGATATCTTAATAAGCCAGTAACAGCCACTAGACATGGGCGATCGCTTTTGTCGAATGGTTAAGTTAAACGACTTCAAACCCAAACATCACAGGTTCAATCGTTTACTGAATTCAACCTCCATAATGGCACAATTTCAGCCAGCACTATCGCCAAATTGGTGACCTCGGACGATGAACCTCCAAACAACTGTTATGGCGCCATCTACCCGCAGCAAACGCTACCAAAGCAAATTCGTCAGACTAACTAGACGCAGCAGCAACAACAACTCTCTCCATTAGCAATGCAAAAGTCGTCAGATTCACTTGACGCAACAATCACTCTCTTCGCTCGCCATAACGCTTTGAGCAATAAAATCGTTCGTCTCTCTACAGACTAACTGATAGGGGAGTATTGTGGTGTTATCTTAATAAGCCAGTAACTGCCACTAGACTTGAGCGATCGCTTTTGTCGAAGGGTTTAGTTACGCGACTTCAAATTCAAACATCACATGTTCAATCCGTGGTAGAATTCAACCTCCATATTGGCACAATTTCAGCCAACCTGCTGCCACAATAGTTTCTGGAACAGGAAAGAGAAGGTTCTCAAACAATCAAGCATAACTTGGCCCTTATTGGTCCTATCGCCAAAATTCTTTAAGATTCTAGTATCATCCAAATCCGAGAATCATTGATCCGGCATCCAATCAGCAATCAGTAAAGCTGATCATTAAATAGCCTTTCCTACGATGGAATCAACTGTGCTGGGAAGCAATTTTATAAACGTTCGTAAGTATAACTTGCGATGTATGTGTAAGAATATGTAGTAACTTTTGATATAGCAACCTTAAGGCCTTATCACAAGGCGAAATATCGTCCGGACTTTCCGTCAGAAATTTTTCATTTCTCTCCTCAAGAACCGGTTAAGCAAATTTTTCGTCATCGACATTTTTTTTTCAAACCAGCTTGAAAATGCCGACGATAGTGACGGAAGTATTGTCCTCAAACGAAATTCAACGAATTATGTGAAACTTTAAAGTAACGTCACTTTCGTTGTCGCTTGCTGACGAAAAGTTCAGACGATATTTTACCGTGTGATTAAGGCCTTTACAGTAGCTTGTGATGAAAAATTTGAATTTCTTTTCACTTTTTTCATACCAAACCTCATGACTTTTTAAAGAACCTTTTTTCTTTACAGCTATTAATCTTTTATTGTTTTAAAATTGCTAATGCATAACTTATTCATTAAAATATGTGATTTCTGTTATAAATTACATTTATAATATATCTTATTACATACTTATAAGGCAATGCTTTAGGGTGATCAGCAAATAAGCCCTGATTTCAAAATTACTCTACAAAATTTATCCCTACAAAAAAGATCGATAGAATTATGCGGTAAACTGTACGTTTATTAGCAAAACTGTAAAAATAATGTACAAAATTTAGAAAATTTAGTTACGAAAATCGTTAACAGATGGCTCTCTGCGTTGAAAACTCTTTCTCTGAAAGGAGTCTTAAAAAATGAAACAATAAAGTAGTGCGATTTTTGCAATCAAAATTCAATTTTTTCAAAATGTTCACCATTCGAAACAATGAGGTGGCGTAATCGAACAATGAAATTTGTCTTTGAACACGTCTTGCAATGTCTCAACGGAAATGGAATCACATACAACACCAATCAACGATTCGAGTTCATCTAGAGTGGCGTGATTGTTTCTATAGACAGTGTCTTTCAATGCTCCCCACAGAAAGAAGTCGCGAGGAGTCAGATTGGGAGTCATTTTTCATTTGTGACGTTACACTGAGCGTCTATAAGCATTGTGGTTAGCGCCATCTGTTAACGATTGTCGTAACTAAATTTTCTAAACTTTTGTACAGCATTTTTACAGTTTTGCTAATAAACGTACAGTTTACCGCTTAATTCTATCGATCTTTGTTGTAGAGATATTTAATTTTGAAATCAGGGCGTATTCTGATTACTTGTATTATAAAACATGACTTTTATATGTTTTTGTACATTTCTATCTTTTCCCAGGGTTTTGTGATGCGTGAAAGGAGGAAGGCGGGTATCAAACCTCACATCCCACCCCCAGAAGAAAGGGATCAAATCAAGACAGAGTACCTGCCTCGCTTCAAACCTTGAAAAAAACACACACCCACAATTCTGTACAAAATAAGTAGTGTACATAAACTGATATTTTATGTTTTAAGATTAAACATTTTTTGAAATTTTTGTGAAAAAATTGCACTAATAAACTCTGTTAAATTTCTGGATGTTTGCTTTATTTTATTGTTGACAGAGGAACATGTTTGCATGTTTGTTTTGATTTTCTATGATGCTTCAAACATCTGTTGATTTTAGTTTAATCCCTTTATTTAGAAAACTGGCAGACTCTGTGTTTTAAATTTTAAACATAATCTCGTGTTTATTTTTGAAAAGCTGATGTTTTTTGTTACTTTTGGTGTGCTTTGTTGAACCTTCGAATTTGGTTTTTAAACATATTCGCTGATAACTGCAAATTGTTTCACAATTACTCTTTAAGCTTTTGATTAACTGAAAAGAATATAGCACTTTATATACAAGAACTATTTTATATTACAAATGATTTTTTTTAGTAAGATATCTTATGAACACAATTTCTGTCTTTTTTGTTAAATAAGAAGATTTTTTTAATCCCTTAACTGACTTTTAGCATTATATTTATTATATTTTTGGTTTAGTAGGATTAATTAAGTGACAATGGTAACTGAATAAGATAAAATGCACACAGTCTAATTATTAAAAAATGTAGTGAAATAAATGTTATCGGTTTCATCATCCAACATATAAATTTTAATTGATAATTTCAGCTATGAAATATTTCATTCAATCCGAGATTATAATTTTTTTTGTAAAACTCTATCAGTAATAAAATGGTATTAAATGTTAAAGCTTTTTGACATTTTCAACTTAATACAAAATTTAATCCATCCAAATACATCTTATACATTTTCTGCAGTGTTAAAATTGAGAGATGGTGGTAATTATTTGCAGTAGATTTTTCATTACATTATTTTTAGAACTTTTGTTAAAATTTTCTTACGAAAACGTTAATAATGTACGTTTTTAAAAAGTTATAATTGTTTCCTGTATAATGATTCTAAAAGATGTCCAAATAATATATATTTTCTTGTCCCTTTTGTAAGCTAAAGAATATATATATATAAATGAAATGTGGTCTCGTAGACCGCACCTCCCCAGTTAAGAGTTAAGTTTAGCTTCCACCTGATATGACATGGGCATGTAAACATCAACATCAAGCAAATATAAAATATGTTTAGAAATAATCAAAAATAGATACGAAATAATTTTCTATAGAACAAAGCTTTTTGGCATGTGATGTGTTCCGGTCAAGGTTGGATATCCATCTTTTGGGCATAATGAGATTTGAATCGCTGTTTAAAATCAGATGTAAACAAAGAAACGTATCACATATGCATACCACAGCTCTTGCCATTTGCACATGCGCAATTTGACGTTTTCGTGCGTGTGCGGAATAATTAAAATCATAATTATAAAACTCCCTTTTTTATTTTGATACGACATTCATGAGCTAAAACCTTTCCAATTAATGTTCTACAAAATGGCATAAATATTTCCAGTATTCATTAACTATTTATCTTTTATCGTTCCAGTAAACAAACGCTTTCAGCAGACTTCATTTTATAGTATTGGGTGGGTTCACACGAGGCTAACTATTGAGCTCAATAGAAGACCACGCCTACTTCCGAAAAATCATGTGACCACAACGGGACAATGGCTAAAAGTAGTTCACACGAGGCTAATTGCGTGCAATAGTAAATTGCGCCTACTTCCATGAAATCACGGGACAACTGGCAAATGTTTGTCCCATTTTTTTTGTCCCAACGACGTAATCCCAACTGTTCATCAAGGCGGATTTACACTAGGCTAACTATTGCGCGCAATAGATGATCTCGCCTACTTCCAGAAAATCAGGTGATCACAACGGGACAATGGCAAATAATTGTTCCGTCGGGAGAAACGTTGTCCATTGTCCCAAAGTCGTCTCAACTATTCACACGAGGAAATGCCAGGCGAACAGTAGAAAGGCAACGATTGCGCTCAATAGTTAGCCTCGTGTGAACCCACCTTAAGAGGGCAATACAGGGATAATAGCAGCGAGGCAACGATTGCGCGTCATAGTTGGTCTCGTGTGAACACACCTTAATGGTTGTCCATTATCCCAACGACGTTGTCTCAACCGTTCTCGGCTTCGGAACCGGAGGGTTTCAGGTTCGAGACTTGATTCCACCGAAGAACTGTCGTGTGAGGGGGTCTGTTGCACGCTAAATCTGTCAGGCAAAATGTCCTCCCGCTGGTGTGGCGTGGTGTGGAGAGGGGGTTACCAGTTCAGGTGTCGTCCTCGTCATCTGCCCGTGGTTCAAAGTGACGAGGTCCGTCCCAAAATAGCCCTCGTGTTGCTTTAAAATGGGACGTTAATATAACTAAACTAAACTAAACAACTGTTCATACGAGGGCAATACAGGGACAACAGCAGATACGCAACGATTATGCGCAAGGGTTGGTCTCATGTGAATCCACCTTATGTATAGATATTAAATAGTTTTACATATTACAGTGCCATCTATTGGCGAAGCTCTCTACTAACTTTTTTATCCTATAGATGTTAAACGAGTTATTGAAATTATCCGCAGTTCTAATTTTGTTATTTTTAGATTACTAGAGATGGATTTTGCAGTCCCATATGAATGATTACGAATATTTCTTGTTCAAGAACGTTAATGATTCAGAAAATTTGCTATGTACCTTGTATTGCTCAAATAATTTACTGTTGGCGTGGTTTGGTAATTTCAAGAAGTGATGAATATAAGGTGTCATTCTTACCATCTGATTATAATTCAAAATTACGAAGATGCCCCAACCTAGCATAATTTAAAAACAGGATGTAATGTTACCCAGCACAGTCTGTTGCACTATATTGAACAATAGTATATAATATTGTACAATATTCCATAATATTTAACAATATTGCGAATATTAACCAATGTCATACAATATTGTACAATATTTTTGTGCTACTAGAGTACCTTTATAAATAAATCTGCCTGAATTTAAACATTTTTGTGTTTCTAATTTAATTCATTTATATAAAGAAGGAAAGAAAAACAGAGTATAAAAAATTTTCTAGTTATGTCTGTAAATTTGTGACGATAATAATTAGAATTTCGAAGTTCATTGTATACCTTTTGTCATTTTGAGCTCTTTTATTTAAAATAGCACACTTATAGTAATTTCCAGTCAGTGGTGGAGGTACAAAGTATAAAAATGTAAACATACTATTTCAACTCGAATTGCAGAAAGATCAGGCCCAAGGCACTAAAAATTTCTAATAAAATAATTTATTTCCGCCAAAAGATTTAAAATAAAATCTTTAGTGGCATTATTCCACCTTTTAAATGATAACTTTAAATATATTTTCTTAATAATGCAATTCTTGAAGGCTGTGTTGAAACTCTATCATAAAAAATGTTATTTTTGAAATAATAACTGAATAATAATTAATATATTTGAAATAATAATCATCTTATAAACATGGATTTAAACTCAACTCATTTAAGCACTTTTACTAAATTATCTTTAAAAAATAATTCTTCTTTAAAATTATTTTGGTTCCTCTAATCTGGATTACTTAAAAATATTATGCATAATCGACTATATTACGTTTATTCAAAGAAATAAAATTGTTTGATTTTTATGCAGTATTCAATGATGTTTAGAAATTCAGTTAACAGATGTTAGCAATTCAGAAATGTAAAACAATTTGTTCAATCACATGCTGCCATCTAACGGAAACAATTAGAAAGAGAAGATGAATATGTCCGTTTCCACTTTTATTACAAAACAACTTGTGGAACGATGTACTAAAGAGAAAATACTATTCACGAATTGCATTTTATCAAATTTTGTGTTTCCTTGACCTACTTCCAGTAATGAAAGATTGCAGTAAAAATTTAAACTGTGAATGTTTGCCTTTTGGGCGGCAGCAATTTACCGATAGGGGGCGCGAGTAATATTTACCAAACATAACTTCCGGATATCACATAATAATTTTACATTTTGAAAATAATTAGATTATATAATTTTAAAAAAACTGATTATGATGACTGGTGATTTATAACATGTAATTTTATTATGTAAGTTCCTTTAATTTTTTGGTGCAAAGTCAGTTAAAAATGTTTTTGGAATTAATTTTTTAAAATATATATTTGATGTTTACTAACCATTATCGACAGACAGTTCTGACGATATTAGTTTCTTAATGAAAAGCTCTACAGTTATTAATTCAAAAAATATTAAAAAAAAGCAGAATAATTAAAATCAAATACTGAAATTACCAAAGAAAAAC
>JAPMOQ010029745.1:1598114-1618902 GCA_026543055.1 Argiope trifasciata | reverse complement strand
GATGTCTCATTTTAACAACCGCCGCATCGATTTCTTAATCGACCGACAAAGAATAGTCAGCAAAATGCGACGTTTTTTACTTTATCGATTATTAAGCCAAATGTTGAGCAGACTATGGGTTGAATATACGACAGTTTCATTTTATATTCAACAATTTACCGAAAGAACTCCATAGACATATTTCGCATATATATCTTATTTGAATAATCTAAAATAGTGGGCAAAATATAACATCTAATTCAACTACCATCTAATCGCGTGTATTGTTAAATCTAGTTCAAATGCATTGATTTCTTAGATTTTTTTAAAAAAGAAAAATGTTTTTAAATTCGTTATCTTATTCTCTTTTTCGTTTCGTCTGTTTATCTGCTGAATGTGACGCAAACTATATGCTAAATATCAGTCAATTAAATTAGCATCCTCACATTTTAACATCCGCTGCATCCAACAAAGAATTGTCGGCAAAATGAGAATTATTTTCATCTCGTCGCTTATTATGCCAAAGATCGAGCAATCTATGGCAGTTCCATCTTATGTTCGACAGTCAGTCGGCCAAACTTTGCATTGATTCCTTAATCAACTCATGGAGAATTGGCGAAAAATGTATTTGCCAGTCGCCATGTCGACCATTCGCGAATATTATCATTCTGCCAAATTAAATTGTTATCCTGATATTTCGATTGTTTATATAAATAAAAATGAATGTTTGTCTGTATGTGTCTTATGCGCTGCTGTACCGCTTATCCGATTGCGATGAAACTTTGACTACTTATTACTTGCACTTACGGGAGGGGTATAGGTATAATACAATCATCTAAAATATAAAAAATATTTTCGGATCTATTTATCACATTTATTAGCTATGGATTAACCGCCAAATAACTCGCCAAGGAGATCCAACAGATTCAATAAAGATGCTCAATTCAGGCTAAACGTTAATATTTTGTAGATATTGTACGTAAATGCAATGAAAGTTTTTCTCTGAGGTAATAACTTGATTGGAGAGTGTGTGAGAAGGTTCTAGGGGAACCAATCCTATAAGTTTGAAATTTTAATTAAACATTTATAAAATTTTAGCATTTTTTGCAGTAACTTCCGAAAATATTAGATTACAAATAATTTTGCACCATCTTAGTTTTCAGAAAATTGTCTTTTGAACTATATTAAATATTTTATGGTATAAATATATTTTCTATGTTAAATCAATTTTAAAAGAAAATATTTTAATCACATTTTTTAATATTAAACTTGAGAATACTGAACAAATATTAAGCGGATCTAGAGATACAATAAATAGTTTCTTTCATTACCATTCTGAAAGAGCATCAAGCATTACAACTCTAAAAGAATACACAAGTCTAATGCAAAAAAAATGAATATTTGTTTGCTGAACAGAATAATCAAAATAGAATAAATATTATTTATGCTTCTCCTTTATATATCCTTCAATTTCAATGAATGTATTCATTGCCGACAAGAAAATAAACATCATTTTTCCTATCATTCTTAATGAAACAAGATAAATATTTTAAATACCAAACGATATTTCCAAGTTTATTTCTTCTGCGGCAGCAACGTGCCGGGTACCAGCTAGATGGGTAAGATGGGTTTTCAATCCTCATATTCGTTAATACTAAGCTCGCCACACCTACGTTCCGAAGTAATAAGGACTTTTACCGACGAAATTATCAAGTTTTTGCTGATGATGGGGCAAACGGTCACCGATGGGGGGCAATTACCTCCCTTCCCCTAATGTTGCCACCTTTGCATTTGGGTAGAAAATGCCAATAAAGAGCAAAATTAACCAAGCGACATTCACAAAACAAATATTTATTAAATTTTATATATGACACAACAATTTAAACAATAGGAGATTACAAAATACATTTGTTACAAAGTATCAAGCAGTGCTATTTTTTTCAGTAGAATTACGTGCATTTATTTCAATAAATATTTTTTTTTAAATATAAAAACAGTTCATTTAATTTATCTTGAACAACAGCAAATATAATTTTAACAGCATTTATAACAGCGAGATATCAATTATGGCTTATTTATATAAAATCTAAAGCTTTTTTTTAATGATGCATAGTGATGACAAGAAATTCTGTTCTAGAAACATCTTTCCAAAATAATTCATTCAGTAACAAAATTCTTGCCATAACTTACTATCAGATACATTGAAAGTTTTTTTAATAAAGTTTAAAACCATGCAAGATTTTGAATTAATTTTATTATTACACATATACACAGTTGATGTAATGAAAATAAAAAAAAATATCAATACAAATAAAAATGAAAACTCATAAATAGTTTGCACTCTATAGAAATCCACTTACTGAATAAAATTTTCTTACTAATACAATGCAGCAAGCAGAGGTAGGATTTTGTGAGAGTTTCATGACAAGCGATATTTCATCAATTAAACAATATGTTTCTATATGCAGAAAAAATTAATTTACCCTTAGTTTGTCATTCTAATTGAATGAAAATAATGCTTGTATTTTGAATCGTTTTCTGATTTGCCCTTCATAATATTTCATTCAATTTTATGTGCATGTTTATATCATTGTTCGACAATTGTTAATAATTTAGGAGAAAAAAAATCGTTTTGCTCTTTTTAAAAATTGTTTGCGTCAGTTTGCAATTTCTTAACGAAATTTAAACATTGTTTTTTGAATTCGATATTCTTATTTTGATTAATAATAACGTGGCAGACTATAAGTGTATTTTGTATATTGTAATTAAGAATTTGGTAATGACAGCAACGAAAACACATTATCTTTGTTCTAGATATCTGTTGAACAAGAAAATAAATAAAAACCCTTGTAAAATTAAATTAATTTCGTCTTGGAATGAGAATAAAGCAAATTTTACTAATAAAATGATTTCAAAAATTAATTTAAACATTTCTCCCTACTTCTTTAAAAAAAGGATTAATTTCTGAGATTAATTTCTTATATCAACAAGCATGAATATCATTTGACCAAGTACTTTAAGGGCGAAAATAATAGCAGCTTCTAAAATTAGAAATGAATAAAGCTGAAAGCTTTTTTAAAAAAAATATGTTATTACTCATATACCTTTTAACTTTGATTAAATTAAATTTTATTTTTTATTCCTAATCATGTACTACATTTTCTGTATTTTAATCTGTTTTTGAGACTTAAATGGGTTGTATTTGACATTTAAATATTCCCAGTTTCAAATCAAAACTTTAGTTTTAGTGGAAAAATATATTTTATAATACATTTTCTGCCAAAAAAAAAAAAAAAAAAACAACACCAAAAACACGAATTAATATGAAATGAGTAAAGAACAATAACAACAAAAAAGTATTCATCTGTACGTATTAGTGCAAATATTGAAAGGAAGTGTTTAAATAATACAGTAAAGAAAAATATATTAAGAGGTAGAAATGGGAAAAAGGAAGAGTAAGAAATTGGCTGATTTCCAATTTATCCTTTTCCCCAGGTTAAAAAGGTAATACAGCTCACCACTTTAGAGGTAAAAAAATGTCCCTTTTTCTTAATTATGCATAGCTCCATCATGTGCACTAAGTTATTTTGGATACAGAAATGAAGCATGACGTGGCTTGAAACTTGACTATGTATTTATATTGATTTTTATAACATCATTAGTAAGTTATCGCGCAATTAGTTATGATTTTAGGATGTGATTAGCAAAAAGTTTCATCTGCAGATTCTTTAGGTAATTGAACGTTTGATAAGGAAACGTTTATAATTTTATGTAATTTAAAGAAAACAAAGCAAAAAAAGTTAACAAACAATATTATAAAGAAAAATATCATACTTTTGAAACAAGCATTAAAGCCTGCAATGAATCTGCATTTTCAAAAGAGTCGATAGTTCAATTATAAATAGTCCAAAATATTTATTTCCACATTTTTACTAATTAGAAAGATTAATTAAAAATATTGTTGGCATTTTTACATTTTTTTAAAGTTTCATTTATGTACATTATAGTGTTGCTGTTTCATTTTGTTTTATGATTTCCATATTTCACACTAGGTTGGTTAAGAGACCACTTTGGGTTTAGATTCTTCGGAAGTCAAATTTCGCAAAATATGTGTAAAAAAACAAAAAACGCAGCTTATTTAATTTTTAAAAAAATAAAGAATTATATCTCGTTAGAAATTTTATTTTTTGAATAATGAACTATTTTATTCAATTTTGAATCTCAGAATAATCATTTTCTTTTCGTGCATTCTCAGAATATTCTTTTTCATTATTTTATTTTATGAGTATTAAATGAAAAAAAGTTAAAGAATTCGATTTTGTGAATAATTCGCACTCGGTGAATAAAATCGTCTGAGAAATACTTTTAAATGTGATGCTTCATTATTTCTTTATTCTTTTCTAAAGTTTATCTATTTTATTTTTTGAAAAGAACGTAAACAATCTTAATAAAAATTTGGAAATGGAATGCAAATCATTCTTAACCTATCTTGAAGTGAAACAAAAGTGACATTTGTTAGTATGCTTTTAAAACAGGACTTTGAATTTTTGAACCAATTTTGATAAGCTAAGCCACTAAATTCAAATACAGAGTATTAAGAATCATTAAAATGTATACATTTCACGATCCTTTTTATTTGTAATATCTTTTATTTCTTTATATGTTCCAGATACCTTAAAAAAATAATGGTCTCAAAAATAAGATTCAAATAAGAATAAACGAATTCTTGTGTGTAAGCATTTTATTGTAATATTCATAAATCTGCCTCACAATTCGTTTTTTACTCATAATTTCGTGTAAGATATAAATTTTTTTTTCAATGCAACCTAAAATACATTGTAAAATGCAGACATAGAAAAAAAAAAAAAAAAAAGAAGAGACGAAACGAATGAAAAACTAAACATTCAGTCAATGCCGATATAAAATTTCATCTTTAAATAAATACATATACAAAAGGAAATATTTTCTCTGTGTTTAAATTGATCTCGATTCGACTTTCTTTCCCTGTTTTGACTATTTCAGAGCATTCGTCATGCATTTTTCCATTGCATTTTCTTTTAAAATGCAATAGCGGTAATGCTATCTCTTTCAAATAAACTTGCATTCTTTATTCTTTGCTTTTTGATTTCTACTAATCTTCTAACCCATTTCCGATTTTCTTTAGCTGCAGTCCGTCTGTATCTTTCAGATTCATGGTAATTTTGAAAGTTACGTAAATAACCTATTCACGCGATAAAAAACAAGTAAGTCAAAATAGTTCGAAAATCCTGGTTCGTCTTTTTTATTCTTCGAAATCATAATTCTTCTCAAACATGTAAATAATATGAAAAAGTACTTTGATATTGTATATACAAACAAGAGACTAATTAATGAAAATTTAGCAACTCTGAGTTGAATATTTATTATTCCATAAAATGGATGCATTGATGCAATAGAGAACCAATTAACATTTCGTTGATTTCTATTTTCAGATTACAAATTATATTTAAGTGTGTTATTTTGCAGTAGATAAATTAAATAAAACAACAAAATCTGAATCGTATTAAATTTGGACCATGTTATTTTTACCAATTGTTATTTTTGCTTGATAATTCAGAAATTCAATAAGATGTATGCATGAAGTTGTTGGGAATAAGTCAAAATTCTCCTATTTATATCGGCAGCATCCGCAATTGGGTTCAAATTTTTCGAATCCAGCTCATTCGATGCACATAAGAGCAGAAATCTGAAACGATATGCTAATAAGATGACTCGTATTAGCATATCATTGAAGAAGATGAATTTTTGTTTATCGCCGCACATGTAAAAAAGAAGTCAAATATTGGAGCAGATAGGCAGATCGACTGAATTTTTTAGATGTTGCTCGTCGTTGTGTGTATTTCAAGAAGATGTGCGTCCTTCGATAAGTGTTTTTTTGTTTTGGTTACGAGCTGCAACCACGTTTAAATAAATTTCAAGTTATTCGCTAATCGTCCTTGCGTGGATTTTTTCTTAATAGATAAATACAATTTACTAATGGGGCCAAATTTATCTCAAGAGGAGTTTGGTCTGATGCCTTTAGTCAAAATGGGGACTGTTGTCAATTTTTTTGACCCCCTTCTTCAATAGGAGGTCAGTATTGTTCTTGTTTTTACATCCATGTGAATACGATAAATATAAATCATAAATAACTAGATGGATGACGTGTAGTATACGGTTTTAATATTACGATTGAAGATGGAAGAGATGCATTTTGTAAAAGATTGATATCTGTTGGTTTCTATATTCAAATGTATGTAAACGTAATTCTCGGAAACACAGTAATTTACATAAATAGTATCATTAAATTTTGAGATAAGTTATGTGTTTTGGATCGAGATTGTGAGAGAAATGGCAAACAAAATTCATACTCGCTTTTCTTCAAAGTACTGTGAATGAACTGCAAAGATCATAAAGTAGAGTCACTGATTCGAGAGCCGGCGTCTTGGCATAGGGGTAGCGTGAAAGCTCCCGTGATCTGGGCGTCCCGGTTCGGGCATGGTTGTTCTATGTTCTATCTGTGAGGTGTATGAATGTGCCCCCATGTAAAAAGGGGTTGTGCAAGCGAATGTGTGTGTCACCTTCATTTGAGCTACAAGTCAGACTTGTGCCCTCTGGGTGCACATGGGTCTTTACTCTCAAAAGCTACATGTAAATAACAATTATTATTATGATGATGATGACATCCTCATCATCATCACTGTTTCGAGACCAGAGAGGTCTAAGTTTGAACCCTACTTTCAAAAATCTATCGTGCATATGGGTCAGATGTACGATAATTCGTCGTTGTAGGCTGAACGTATTATCCTTTATATGAAGAAGAAATTTGGAGACGAATTGCCAGTTCATGTACGTTCTCGTCATCTGACGAGTTCAAAATTAAGAAATATGCCTTTAATAGTATAACTATTTCAAAAAGGGAGTTGATATAACCAAACTAAAATCCGGATTGGATGATTATTAGTTTGGAATCCGATTCTATCGAAAATCTATTTTGTAAGGGGTTCTGATGCACGCTAAACATATCAGAGGTATGTGATTTCTTGTTAGTGTGTTTGGAATTTAAATTGGGGATGTCGGTTCAACTGTCGTCCCTATCATATGACCACGGCTGAAAAATATGTGATCAAAAATTAATTATTGTTACGAGCCTGTATATATGATTTCCCGCACTATTACTGTCATCATAAGGAAGACAGATTTATAGTATTGAATGGTGCCTAGGTGTAACGTCAGAAGTCCCAGAGCTTGGCGACTTTGGCGACAAAATGGATAATACCAGAAACATTGAGAATTTTCCCGATCCCTCCATTAGAAGCCGAGATACATCCAGAATGCTCCTGATTGGTCCAGAAGGCTTTTAGTCCCACCTTCATTCACTATATTGGGAAGCCAGTCTGCAGAGTAGTCGGAATCGACGTTAGATAACGAGTCCTCCAGAGGAGATGACAAGAAGCGGCGGAGCCAAGCAAGTGCTGAACTGAGCTGTGTGCCTTGTAGTCTGTTGAGGAAGCAGCGTCGAGTACTATAGCCAGTGCTGCTGATATTGTTACGACTTGTGAGCTACTGTCGTTGCTGTGTGTTAGTCTCGGCTGTAAATAAACGCCTATGTTGTGTTTTCGATTAAAGGATCATTGTGTGTTCATCTCTTCTCACACGGTACACACCCACTATACAGGTGAACGAACCCGACGGATTAGGATAGGAAATCCGTAACATTATATATGTTGATATTGGAGAGGTATGAAATCAATACGACGGACCTCTTAAAGAATTATTTATTTTGTTGTCCGCTTAAATGGGACCTTTACAATTTATCCGCTATGGGACATAGTTATTATAGAATTTGCTCCGCTTAATCGGGAGATTACTCCGCTTAATGGGAGATTGATGTTTACAGTCTCAAAGCTTGTAGCTTACTCAATAGTTTTACATTTTCCAGTAGGTGGCGCTGTTCATGTGGGCGGGGCACATGACGTTGATCTTAACATACTCCCGCCTTGAAATTATACAATTTCAATTACAGATACAATTATACGATTACAAATTAAACAAATTGCCATATAAACATTCGATACAAAACAATATGCACATTATACATTACAAAAAAGAAATAAAATATATACATATATGAAATTCAAATGTACTGTATATCCTTTGGAGATACATTAAGATCAATTATATAAAGCAATTTAATATCATGTGTAATTTACAAATGTTCAATTATTTATGGGAAGCAAGCATATTTGGCTTATGCCTCTTTTAACAATGCCATTTGCAACCTTGACGGTTACTACTCTGACTAAACCATCTGAACCCTTAACTATTTCTTGGATTCTACCTAATTTCCATCTATATGGAGGCAAATCAGTGTCCTTAAGTATTACCATATCATTAGGTTTCACATTATCCTTTGTAAATTGCCACTTGTTTCTAAGATGAAGATTATTTAAATAATCCCGCTTCCAACTTTTCCAAATTTGTTGCAATAATTTAGCTACCCTTTTCCATCTAGACAAATAATTATCTGCCCTTTCAATTAATGATGGTTCAGCAATTGACGTTAAAGGACGACCAATTAAAAAATGGCCTGGCGTTAAGGCTGAATAATCATGAGGGTCAGAAGACATTGGAACAATGGGTCTGCTATTCAAGATTCCTTCAATTTCAGCTGTCAAAGTTAAAAATTCTTCAAAAGTTAATTTAACAGCACCTGCCGCTCTTTTTAGATGATGTTTGAAGGATTTGACTCCTGATTCCCACAAACCTCCAAAATTTGGAGATCTTGGAGGAATAAATTTCCAATTAATACTTTCTGAAATTAGATAGTTAGCTAAATTATTATCAGGGTTACTTACTAATTTTAGCAGTCTCTTCAACTCTGAATTTGCTCCTACAAAGTTCCCAGCATTGTCTGAGAAAATACAAGAACATTTGCCTCGTCGTGCAAAGAAGCGTTTTAAAGTTGCAATTAAAGCTTCAGATGTTAGATCGGTGACTAATTCTAGATGAATTGCTTTAGTAGCAAAACAAATAAAGACTGCTACATAAATCTTTTGAAAGATACCCTTGCGTTGACCTTTATATTTAATTAAAAAAGGGCCACAGAAATCTATCCCACAATTTGAGAATGGTGGACTAGGATTAACTCTCTCAGCTGGCAGGTTTCCTAACAATTGGTTACAGCTGATTGGTTTGTTTTTGAAACAAACAACACATTCATTAACTATTTTTCTGGCTAAATTCCTCCCGCCAATTGGCCAAAATTCCTGCCTGACAAGGTGCAGTAAAGTTTGGGGACCTACATGCAAATGTTTTAAATGAAATGAGCACATTATTAGTTTTGTAAGCCTGTGATTGGAAGGCAGAAGCTTAGGATGTCTTTCGTCTACAGTTAGCTTACTCTTTTGTAAACGGCCACCCACACGAAGAACATTATTTTCATCTAGAAATGGGGCCAAGTTTTTAATTTTACTCTGATTTAGATTAACATTCTTAGATAAAACTTTAACTTCATCTGCAAATTCAGACAATTGTACCTTTCTTACCAAGAAATTAGAAGCTTCCTTGATCTCCTGTATTTCCAACTTACCTTTCCTTCTTTCAGTAGGAGACTTCATATTAAACACAAATCTAAAAATATAACTAACAATACGACAAAATTTAGCATAATTATTACTCAAATTCAAAATATTAGTAACAAATTCATCAGAAATTTTACATGATAATACTGGCTCACTGGAAGTTTTAACTTCCTTAAGATATTCTTCATCATTTTTAGAGTCATTAATTTCTACAGGTAAACACATATTTGATTTTATGAAAGATGGTCCATTAAACCATAATGAATTGTTCACTAGGTTTTTAGCTGACACACCTCTGGAAATAAGATCTGCAGGATTGTCTGCTGATTTTACATGTCTCCAATCGTAATTTGGGCACAACAAATTGATTTCCCTTACTCTGTTTGCAACAAAAGTTTTTAACCTTTCTGGTGGAGTTTTTATCCAGGATATCGCAATTGTTGAATCAGTCCACATGTAGATGTGATTAATTGGCACTTGAATAGTTGATATCACCTTGGATACAAGACGAGCCAACAGCAATGTTGCAGACAATTCTAAACGGGGTATAGTCATCGCTTTGATGGGACACACACGTGACTTGCTACACAAAATGCTGGATTGCACTTCACCTAATTCATTTTTGGAGCACAAATACAAAACTGCGCCAAATGCCTTGCTAGAAGCATCTGCAAATGCATGTAACTCGATGGAACTTGAATTGTTGATGAGTGAATTTCTTGAAACTTCTAGCTCGTTCACGGCCGGTAAGTCCTTTAAAAAATAAATCCAGTCATGCAAGTCATTTGGTGGAATTGGATCATTCCAACTCAGCCTTTGAAGCCAAAGTCTCTGCATGAATAATTTCGCAATTGTAATCACAGGAGCAATAAGACCCAACGGGTCAAACAATCTGGCAATAGTTGAAAGAACTTCTCGCTTTGTGAAATTATTCTTTAAATTGCAAGCCACTCTAAACGTGAAAACGTCGGATGTTGGGCGCCACAGCATTCCAAGAGTCTTTACTGTGTCAGACTCTGATGGAAATGAATATTCTAAATTTTTTTGATCATTCAAAAGTTCGGAATCGTTTGAAACCCACTTATGGAGTTCCATGCATCCCTTCTTTAACAGCTCAATTAATTGATACTGTAAATCTTTAGCTGCTTGCAAGTTATTACTACCAGTCAAAATATCATCTACATAAGTATTCGTTATAAGTTTAGCGGCTGCTTCAGGGTAGTTATTTTGTTCCTCTTCAGCGAGCGCCTTTAAAGCTCTAGTCGCTAAAAATGGTGCGCAGGTTGTACCATAGGTAACAGTGCATAACCTGTAAGTTTCCACAGGAGCAGATTGATTAGGCTTCCAGAGGATCCTTTGCAAGTTTCTATCGGATTCATCTATCAAAATTTGCCGATACATTTTTTTTATGTCAGCACAAAATGCATACTTGTAGGTTCTGAAATTTAAAATTATAGAGCAAAGCTCTTGTTGCACTGTTCCCCCATTTAATAAAACAGAGTTAAGAGAAACTCCATTATTTGAAGTCGCAGAAGCATCAAAAACAACACGTAAAGGTGTAGATGAACTTTCGGGACGAAAAACTGCATGGTGAGGAATGTAAAAGTTTTTACTTTCGGAATCAACAGAATCAACAATTTTCTCCATATGATTAAGTATGAAATATTCGTCGATGAATGCCTTGTATTGTTCTGCCATGATTTCATTTTTATTTAACTTTTTCCAAAGCAAATTCAATCGCCTCTCTGCCATTTCCCTTGAATCCCCTAATGTTGAGCGTTTGTCTTCGATTATTGGCAGTTTGACAATAAATCTTCCAGAATCATCTCTCTTGTAAGTTGAGAGAAAATGTTCTTCACAATACTGCCTTTCAACTGTCTTTGAATTATCTGTGTTATCACCCGGAAATGATTCGATTTCAAAGAATTCTTTAACTGAGTTTTCTAAAATTTCCCCTTCAGAAATTAATCCAGAAAAGAAATGAGACTCAGTCCCTTTAAGTGTTCCTGTGACAAGATATCCGAACACACTATTTTGAAGAAGCAATGAATTATCATAAGATCTAAATTTTTCAGATTTCAATATTTCGAAGAATAATTCAGCCCCTAATAAAACATGAATTTGACTGGGAATATGGAACGTACTGTCTGCAAGTTTTATTTCAGTTGGAAAGTTTATGTTATTAATGTTTATTTTCCTTGCAGGTGTTAAATCAGTAATTTTAGGAAGAATCAAAAAAGAAACATCCCTTGAAAAATCATTGCTTTCGTTAGAAATAGTAGCTATCAATCTATTTTTAACTAAGAATTCATCACCGGAAATGCCAGAGATCTTACAATTTATTTTTTGCTTTTCTAGCATTAAAGAATCGGCAACATCCTGTCTTAATATATTTACACTACTTCCGCTATCTAAGAGAGCTTTTAATTTTATTTTTTGCCCAACAGTATTTTCAATAAGAATATTTGCTGTGCACAAAAGAGTATGATTTATTTCTGACGGTTGAATGTTCAAGGTCGATCCGCCCGAAGAGTGAAAAACCTCAGCGTTCGGATTTAGAGTTGCATTTGATTGCGCAACACTATTTGAGCTAGGCAAAACATTACTTTCGGTTTGCTGATCTAAATGAATTAATGAGTTATGGCCTTGTTTTTTACATACTCTGCAGATATATTTAGACTTGCATGGCGCGTTATGGCACTTTAAACAGTTTTTACATAAATGATGATTTTCTAATACTTTAATACGTTCAGCAACATTCAATTTTAAGAATTCATAACATTTTTGTAACGGATGTTCAGTATTACAGAGTACACATTTCTTCATAAATTGATTGCCTTTATTAGAACTGACAAATAAATTTTTCGCTTTATTTCCTGTTCCTTGAAATTCCCTTTTGAATCTGTTATTCGACGGATTTTTTCCTAACTGATCTAAAACTAATGCTCTTGATTCTAAAAACTTTAAGAGCTCTTTTAGAGAAGGAATTTCTTTCGATTGCAACGATAACTCATACGACTTTCTTGTCTCGTTATCTAGCTTCTCTAATATAATATTTACCAGAATAGCGTTAGTTAGATCATTACACTCTAATTTCAAACTTTTCAATGCTCTTAAACTTTTATTAACGGAGTCTGTTATAGATTTTAAACCTTTGGATGATTCAAAACTCAGTTTCTGAATTTTTAACATATTGTCAATATGAATATCTACAACAGCTCTCCTATTCTCAAAACGATCTTCGAGAGCACAAAATAAAGAATCGAAAGTGTCATCACTTGTTTCAATTGATTTTGCTTCACCACGGAGGGCAGATTTTAAATAAAATAACTTTTGATCCTTTGAAAGATCCTTGTTTTCATTAATGAGACTTAAGAACTGATTTTTAAAATTCGAAAATTCTTCTATTTTTCCATAAAAGGTAGGTAAGGGAATTTCAGGCAACTTAGATTTATGTTCTATATGCTCAATATACGATTTCAAATCTTCATTGTGATCTTTTTTAGTTTCATTAAATGTTACAAGATCACCATTATTGTATTTAGAGAGTAAGCATTGAAGACTTACCTCTATTTCATCTCTTTCATCCTGTAAAGAAAACATTTCTTCATCTGTTTTTTTACTAGCTTGTTCATCTTCATCAAGTTCTAAATACTTGCTGTATAATAATTCCAGTTCTTGTTTCACCGATAATACACTGGTTAGTTTTTGTTTTGCAGTTAGGACAATCTTTGTCTCATCATCGGAAGTTGATGACGCATCAATGAACTTCTTGATGTTCGTTAGTTTGGTTTTGATGGCACCTCGTGCCCGATTTAAATCCTTAATGGTTGCTGTTTTTGTAGTGGATTTCGCATCCATATTTGCTGATTTTCTCCGGTCGCTAGGACCAAAATGGAGAGGTATGAAATCAATACGACGGACCTCTTAAAGAATTATTTATTTTGTTGTCCGCTTAAATGGGACCTTTACAATTTATCCGCTATGGGACATAGTTATTATAGAATTTGCTCCGCTTAATCGGGAGATTACTCCGCTTAATGGGAGATTGATGTTTACAGTCTCAAAGCTTGTAGCTTACTCAATAGTTTTACATTTTCCAGTAGGTGGCGCTGTTCATGTGGGCGGGGCACATGACGTTGATCTTAACAGATATAACATTTCGTGTTGCTCCAGAAAGGAATGTATTGCTGTTTCTTATGGCGCCATTGGACAAGTACGCTGTTAAGGCGGTTTAACCCTTTATTTACTGACGGTACTTGAAAGTACCATTTAAATCTAGCTTATATCTCTACTATATGACTATTTTTGCTGATGGTATTCTAAAGAACACGGATAATGTCACCCAAATAACATGCAGTCAATATATGATAAAAGTAGGAATTAAAGATATTTAATTAATTATTAAATTAGATTAATTAAGATGTTTCTGTTAATTACATTTTTTTCTTGGGTTCCCTGGGATTATTCTGGAAAGGAAACTAAACTATTGGTGTAAAAATGAAGTTGAAAAATGGATGGCAACATAATTCGGTAAATAAAGGGTTAAGCAGATACGGCGCGTCTCTTATTTTTTTCAATAGCGCCATCTAGGGGCAAGAGTATGACTTTGTGACTAACGCGTCACAACCCCTTTTTATGGGGCGGACTTCATTCATACATTTCATTCACTCACCACTGATCGTAATTTAGATCTGGATGAGAGAACGATCACTTCTGAACTAGTACTCCCAGTGGTATTAGTTTCGACATGGAGGACTTTGTGGCCACGACAGATTTATACACTCACCCCTACAAGTGGGAAATTTTTGGCTAGTGGTTTCGAACTCCCCACCTAGTGGACACGAGAGTCCAACGCCCTGTCAACCAGGCTATTCTGGCCCTAGAAGGGAATGTAAGCAAACTTTCTGTGAACCACAAAACATTCCATTTTGAATTAATATACTAGAATGTTAAAGAGGAAATGCTCTCGCTATTGTAGTTTGCTTTGTAAAGAAATTGCACACGTGATTATTCACAATGCATTAATGAATTTGGTAAAAATGCTTCGTTTAAATATTCCTTCTAAAGTTTTATTAAATAAGTCATCCTCAGTTGTGTGTTCAGGAATTAGTTCCTGAACACACAACCCAAATTTAATTTACATTCTGTAAGCAAACATAGTCTAAAAGTCCTTTACAATGTCATTCTGTGATTATAATACTTATAAAATTAAAATAATGATAATTATGAAATGATTAATGCTTCAACATAAATAGATAATTACTTTGAAGTGGTCTAATAAAATTAAGAAGATCGCGAAAAGCTTGAAATAGATTAATATAACAGAATGAATTTAATTTTGAGGCAGCACGAATAGTTTATTTTTTGAAAAATTAAGTCAATTATTCATCTTGTAGTTAGCAAAGACCTGATGAATTATCTTTAAAAATTTTGCTTTAATATGAAATATCTTTGTTACAGAAAATTACAGATTTTTTTCCCTTTTCACACATATTGTGTTCACATTTTACTTGCATTTTTTTTATAGTCGAAAGTTAAAAAAGTGCAATCAAGGTGGATGGTAAATCGTTTATATTACTTTTATTGTTTATGTTACAAATTGAGAAATGTTACGAAACTAACAGAATAAAGAATTTTTTTTTGGAATTATACGTTGGAATTATAAGTAAAGTCCAATCCTTATATAAATGTATATTTAGTTTTTTTAGTTTATTTATTTTATGTATATGTATATTTATTTATATTAGTTTTTTTTATTTTATGTAAAAAAAAAAACCCCTCAGAACTTTCTAAATCGTTTTATGGTAAGCATATCAAAATCTAAGAAAGGAATTTGTCTTTAGACTTATTTCTTAGAATATTAAAAGATAATACATTAAAAAAATTTATTGCAATTTTCTTTTCGTTTATACTACACTTGCAAAAAGATTTCTCCAATCAAATTCTCTGAAATTTCACTTAAATACATTATTCGTTTTCTTACAATCTGAAATATTCATAAGTTGTAAGGAACTATTTTTGACATTATTTTTAGTTTATTTATTTTATTTCCTTTAATATTAGAAAATATTTCATTATATTAATTAAATATATGTATTTATGTTATAATTACCACTTAAGTTAGAACTAATTGTATTTGCAAATTATATATATCTATATATCTATCTATATATATATATATATATAATATATAGGGAGTGGCATCTCTTAATCTAATTTAAAAAGTAATTAATTTCCTTTTAAAAGGGTAAATTTTTAAAAAAGTAACCAATAATACTTTATTCGAAAATTTTCTCTTATTTTCTGATTACACTTTATTTTCAATTAATTCTCACACACGTTAAAAAAAATTTGATGATTATTTCGTACGATACAAGCTTAGGGATAAAAATCCTTAATGTGTATGCGATGCTTTCAAAGATACCTAAGATTCTCTTTCTTGAATAGATATATGTCAAAGAAATTTCTATGAGAATCATTCAATAAAAGCTCTGAGAGAAAATCTTACTATACGCTTTTTCTCTTTTATAGTTTTCATCGATCATCATCGTGTGTAAATCATGTCCTCACGTGGAAAAAATAATTTGTAGGTGATTCTAAAACTGTATTTTTGTAGAACTGATATCTGGAAAAATATTTTCTTAAATATGATGAAGTATGTATACATATTTAAGCAAACGCATTTTTATAACGAGATTTCGTAAATTTATGTTAAAAAGTTGCAGTAAGTGCAGCTATTAAACTACTGATTTTTGTCGCAATCGTAAGAGAATTATAGGCAAACGAAAATTTCATTTCTTCCTAATTTCTAGTCTTTTAAAGTGGATAATCAAAAACCATGATATTATTGAATATGAACATTGGCAATTCAATCGATTTCATGACTATAGGCAACCAATCGATTATTCCAAAAATAATCGAACATAGTTTAAAGATAAAAAATCCAGAAGAAAATTTCAGCAATTGGATGAAATCTCTTTCGAACTTTTGCTATGGTTTTTCAGGCAACAATGTTTATTGAATTTAACCATTTACGCATGTGAATATGATGTAAACAATTACTTAGGTCAAATAAAACAAAATACATTTGTGATAAAATAAATTGATTTTATAAAATGACAATTTATCTCACATGCGATATAGATTTTGTATAAAAAATGGAGAAGATGGTAAAATTAGCTTTTTATTCTCTTCTTAAAAATGTTAATTATAAATGCAAAAGATAATTCAGTAAAAGCAAAAAATTGTAGTTGATATCAATTATTATAACTTTTCTTTTTAATTTAAAAGAAACAAAACTATGCACAAAAGTAAAAATAAGATAATCAACTTTTCCGTTAAAAAACTTTCTTTTCTATAATAAATCTTAAATTATAACTAAACTTTTAATTAAAAAATATTCAAATGAAATGAACCAAAATACACTTAAGAACAACTTTTAAGAAAGAATTTTAAAAACATTTCTGTGGATTCGTAGTTCCAAATTGTTTACAAGATCATATGCGGTGGAAATAAATTAAATAGATGAATTAATTAAAACAAAAGCGGAGTTAAGTTAGCACACAACTTTCATGGGAATCCTTTGAAATAATAATAATGTGAAATGTTTCGTATTTATATGGTTTTGTTCATTACGAATTTTTCTGAACAAATGCTAAGAGAAGCTTTATTTCTGAAGTTTGAATAAATGATGAATGTTTTAAGTATAGTGATGTTTCCAAGTAATAATTTATTTAATAACGCAAAACGGATTTTAACTTAGATAGTTCGCATTTTGATTCCATTTGTAAAATTGTTTAAAATCTTTGTTTTTAAAACTTTAAGATGAGTATTTGCGGTATGCGCATATTTTATTTATTAAAGTAAAGAAAAGTTTTTTCCCCATTAAAGTTGCAAGAACGCTTTTGATGTTCACAATTGTTTGTATTTTTTGACATGTAATAAAGCAATAATAATTAAACTTTCCAAATTAATAATAGGAATAGATACATAATATATTGGTTAAGAATATTTTGGTTCTTTTTCTTCCAGTTTCAAAATTTTTATTGCTTACCTCATTGTTCTTTGATATAGAAAACGATTTTTTAAAATAAAAATTGTTTTGCCATTCGTTTATAAGTTATTTGTTTATTTATTCTTACTACAAAATCAACAAGGAAAGAAAGCGAATCTGGAAATTCCAAACAAAAAATAATTTGTTTTAAAAATTGAAAGAGACAGTTGTTTGTTTGGTAATAAATAAAGATAAAAAATAATTGTAAATTAAAACATTTGCAAAGGAATTTAATGCAAATTTATTATATCGAAAATCATTTAAAGTTTTTACAAATATTTCATGATTACTGTATTCTGTTTCAAATTAGGTATCTCAGTTCAAAACCATTCTTAATGATAATAATATATTTTGAGTTGTAAGCTCATTTTTTGCTGTTTTAATCAAATTGTTTTTGATAATTCATAATGAAGCGAGTTAATAATAATATGTAAATATACATTCCATTCATTTCCCTTTTTTATAAAGCGGCAATTTTGAAATGTTTAAAGAAATCAGCAAACACATAAAAAAGAACTAACATAAAGCCTTTTTCTAATTTTTCCTTTTCTGTGAAAAGTTTTCATAGAAAGAAACTAATGAATTCAAAATCAAAATTATTATAAAATTTTGGATTAAATTGTAATTAGGTTTAAAATATAGAATGTTCTGCCAATGTTCCTACAAAGCGAAATTAAAAATAAGAAATCTTATTTTAGTTATTTTTCCTAATTTTTTCACACAAGATGTTATTATTTTATTCTAGTATTCTTTTTATTTTTATTGTCTGTTTAAAATATTCAGCTATAATTGTGAATTAATTTTCCTGTATTTAGGAAATTTCAATAGTATCAATGTAATTATTGTCAGTAAAAGTTCAAGTAACTTATGAAAGTCATTTTATTTAGAGTATAATACAAAATATGCTTAAATAAAAATCAATTCGACACAGAAATAGATCATAAGGAAATAATAAAGATATTAGAAAGCTTATTTTGTAATCTGTAGCATAATAAACGGCCTCTTCGGTTTTCTTTGAAGAAAATAAATTTGTAATTAATTTACAGCAAAGATTATTATTTGTTTTTACAGTTTGTACTGAGTAGTTCTAAGAGCATTTTTAATTATGAAATGTGATTTTATAGTTTTTTATTTTCTCACTATTATTTGTCAGGCTTTTCTGACTATGTAATATACATAGTTCGAAAAAAATTTGGACAGGCATATATTTTGACGGAATAATTTTAATTTAATGTATCTTCAACTATTCTAAACTTCAATAACGGCAACTAATGTGATTTTTGAATTACTTATCCATATACTTAAATATTCTGTTATGTAATATCACATTTTTTTTCGTACTATATGTGCAATATATTTGATTCCAAAATATAAAGCGATGAATTTAAGATGAAGCCGCCAGCACAAATTAATCCTACCGTTGTGTTTCAAGAACTGATTTAAACACTGATGTTGATGATTTGATTTAGCATTGTGAGAGTATTATTTATAATTAATTGTGCAAGTAAAAAAATGTCAAGAACGTATAATGACACTAAACATACAGAAAAGGAATAGACTGTAAAAAGTTGACCTACACATTGCTGCTACTTCATTATGAACAAAATTTTTGCATAAAAGGTGCCAACATGACGTTTCTTTCTTGGAATATGCAATATTTAGTGCGATTTACTTACTCTAGAGAACATATTTTGGCGTCAAAGTGAAAGTGAAGTTCGAACAGCAAAGAGACCATTGATAAATATAGATTTCAGAAACATATTGTAGTTCTCATTATAGTTCAATGTATACAATTGGTCCCTTACTAGAAATTGTCTCTGATAACGCAAGGTGGGGAAAACAAGCTCTGGGATATATTTTACAGCAGTGACGCGCATTCGTAGGAAGCTAAATAGTATTTCAGCAAGTAATTCGTATTTCAGATGCAGTTCAGTTGTGCGTTCAAATTTTTTTTCTCTTGAAAACTGCCTGATGAAGCCCATTTCTGTTTTCTTTAATCAATATGTAAACAGAAAATTGAAATTTATTTTTTGTGAAAATGGGCAAGACAGAGTGAACTGGAATGCTACAGAAGGTGCCACGTATAATCGTTCGTATCGCTTGTCATCATTTATTTCCATTAGAACTTCTATCTTTTTAGAATTGCCAGTTTAAGAGACGTAGGCGTATATTGGGGTTCTTCTTCTTGTGTACAGCCGATCACCCCTCCAACACTACTTGTAACAGTATTAACAAGATTTGTTGTGTCCGACTGCTGTTTTAAGAAAAATCCGTCTGTAACACCTACCAATTGACCAAACTGACCTCCTCTTCGAGGTATTTGGTCACTAGACACAAAGTGGTCAATCACTCATCTTTTGCCTTTTTTTTTCTTGTTCACTTGTATTCCTATTAAACAAAAATCACTTAAAGAAAGTATCCTCGGCATTTTCATTATTTCTCTAAATTCTCTCTTCACAATAACATAAATCCAAATGCTATTAAATGTTTAGTAGGGTTAGTGGTTCCAACGGCGCTTTAGCGTCGTTACCCACAAGGAAAAAGAACAAAGCAAAATTGTTCGTTTTGAAGTGGGATAGATCTAAAAGTTAACCGAGGATTAACAAGATGGAATGACAAAGAGTGAAGAGAAGGTTCAATCACAGGTGAGGAGGCATGTTGAAGGCTGATTTTGATGGCGATACTTGTTTCTAAAGGTGGGTTCAGGTTATTATAGCCCGCAATCGTTGCCTCTCTGTTGTTGTTCCAGCATTGTCCTCGTGTGAACACTTGAGACAACGCGGACAACGTTTGTCCCGACGGGACAATCATTTGCCATTGTCCTGTTGTGATCACGTGATTTTCAGGAAGTAGAGGTGATCTTCTATGAGAGCAATAATAAGCCTCGTGTGAACCTATCTTTAGACTGTACAGACGAAGAATGATTCCATTTGCTTTTATAAGTTGGCACAAATTTGGCAATGAATTATATAAGACAGACAGGAATATAGCGGAATAGGTTTCAATATTTCAGTAATTCTAACCACTGGAATGTCGATGCAAAAAAAGCAGGTTAAAAAAAGCATAACAAATGAAGCTGGCTTCAATCCCACAGCCTGTCTACACTGCTTAAGTTGAGTTCAGGTTGTATGGCAGCCTTTATATTGTTCTT
>JAPMOQ010029745.1:1579947-1598104 GCA_026543055.1 Argiope trifasciata | reverse complement strand
CAAGTTATAATAAGGATAAAGATCATTTCAAGTTATAATAAGGATAAGGATCATTCTAAGATAAGTAAAGATAAAGATAATCTCAAGTTATAGTAAAGATAAAGATCATTCTAAGATAAGTAAGCATAAAGATCATTTCAAGTTATAATAAGGATAAAGATCATTTCAAGTTATAATAAGGATAAAGATCATTCTAAGGTAAGTAAAGATAAAGATAATCTCAAGTTATTGTAAAGATAAAGATCATTCTAAGATAAGTAAGGATAAAGATCATTTCAAGTTATAGTAAGGAATATATCAAACTTTAAAGGTATCATTAAGTTCCAAAGTAGCTGAAAAAAATAATCCTTAAATGTTCATTGATGATACCACATAGAGCATTATCTATGAAAATTTGGATATAAAATACTAAGTCTGGTATCTAAATCTTAGTTAGTATTTTATCTACTGGGTAGATAAAATACTAAGTCTAAAATCAAACAGGTGAATTTAAACTTCGAAACCTTCTATTGCAAGAAGGGAGATCAATAGTGTAAAGGAAATTTAAACTTCTAGTCAAAATCATAGCAGCATGAAAATGCTTTAGATTTGCATGATAATACTAATTATATCTTATTTTTTATCTCGCTCAAACAGTGGAAACACACACACACACATACAAAAATCATTTCAAATTATAGTAAGGAATATATCAAATTTTAAAGGTATCATTAAGTTCCAAAGTAGCTGAAAAAAATAATCCTTAAATGTTCATTGATGATACCACATAGAGCATTATCTATAAAAATTTGAAGATAATATTTATCTTCAAATTTTCATAGATAATGCTCTTAAAAATCATTTCAAATTATAGTAAGGAAAATGTCAAATTTTAAAGGTATCATTAAGTTCCAAAGTAGCAGAATAAACAGGCCTTAAATGTTCATTGATAATTCCACTTGGAGCATTATCTATAAAAATTTGAAGATAATATTTATCTTCAAATTTTCATAGATAATGCTCTTAAAAATCATTACAAATTATAGAAAGGAAAATATCAAATTTGACATTTTAAAGGTATCCTTAAATTCCAAAATAGAAAAAAAACACACCTTAAATGTTTATTGATGATTTCACATACAACATTATCTATAAAAATTCGAAGATAAAATACTAAGTTAGTATTTTATCTTCAAATTTTCATAGATAATGCTCTTAAAATTTATTAGAGAATGGAAAATATCCAATTTGGCATTTTAAAGGTATTCTTTCGTTCCTAAGTATCAAACAACAGCAACAACTCTTAAATGTTCATTGATGATTCCACATAGAGCATTATCTATGAAAATTTGACGATAAAATACGTAGTTTCAAATCAAACAGGTTATGCTAAAACTTCGAAAGACTCCTCATAGACGAAAATTGTATCTCTAAATTACAGACGCATGCTAACCTGGCATTGAAACACGTTTCTTCTGTCCCAAACAGCATCACGAGTTTTTCCGCACCGGAAGGTGAGGGCCACGCACTTCCGGAATCGCTTGTTCACCCAGCAGTAGAGGAGAGGATTGATGGCACTGTTCACGTGACCGAGGTACAGGCCGAAGGGTAGGAACATGGACAGGTGGGCGTCCACATTACCATTCACCTGAAAAGAGTGATATACACCTTATACAATTTTTATCAAAAGTTTTTTTTTGCATCCTATCAAAACAATAATGTCTTGGTTATTGGAATTAAAAACGTGAAGCACACTTTTGAAAGATAATTATCAATATAACTGTAGCTATAGGAGATAGCGAGGATCAGACTTGCAATCTTATGGTTCGTAGCCAGATGACGTGACCACAAGACCAAAGTGATCACTCAGTCTTGAGGATGGTTTTTTTTCGTTTAATTATTTTAACGTCCCATTGTAAAGCAACACTTGCGCTATTTTACACACACATCTTTATTTTGAATAGAGGTTGCTAAAAACTCGGTTTAGTTTAGTTATATTAACGCCCCGTTTTGAAGCAACACCAAGGCTATTTCGAGATTGACCGAGTCATTTTGAACCGCGGTCAGATGACGAGGACGACACCTGAGCTGGAAACCTTCTTTTCACACCACACCACACCAGCGTGAGGACGTTCGGCCTGACAGATTTAACGTGCAAGAGACCCCCTCACATGATGGTTCTTCGGTGGAATAGAGTCTCGAACCTGAAAACCTCCGCTTCTTCAGCCGAGACCTTACGACCAGGCCATCGCGGCCCTCCAGTTGTGAGGATGTTAATTGGCTTATAAAGCTTCCACTGCAATACCCCCTTCCTCCTGTGAGTGGGATGTGAGACGAACGATAACGAACGATATTTGTAGCCGTTTCAGTAGCGATATATTGGCTGTTGAATCTAAGGCGTCTTACCCACTTTTTAATTTTCGGATTATTTATCAGTTTTATTTATTTATTTATTGACTGATTATTCATCGCCTTTTTAATCATTCGCTGATTATTTATCGCCTAATTTTATTTTTTCTCTTAGTAGAGGGCGTCACAACTGCTGCATAAAGGTTAAGTTTTGTTTGTTTATCGTCCCAGATCCCCAATGTTGCGATTGGCGATAATTAAGCGACTATAGTTAAACATAATTCTAATTTAAATGTTTTATTTTTATGGGGTTTTCTCACATACATAATGGGGGAAGTAGCAATTTTTCAGGGCGTGGCTGTGAGAAAAGAAGGAGGAGGGGAAGTTGCAATATCTGTATGTTTGTTTAGTTTTATCTCGTTTGGCTCTTTCAAATCTTCGGCATTTTCCAGTTCATTCGCCCTTATAATTACATTTCCTGAAAAATTTATTTTCTTGCTATTGCAGTACTAGAAAACAGTGTTAAGTTGTATACTTGTCCAATAGAAATTTACTGTAGGAAAGCGCTATCAATCCGATAAAGCAGTAAAAATGTTTGATAGAGTCAGTGATGTCCCATAGAACATTAACTTGTCAACTGACAAGTAAAATTGGTGCAAGGATACCTTCGTGTTTCTATCAGCTAACACATCCAGAAATAGAGCTATAAATTTTTGATGCATCTACTTTTACAAAGTAATTTATACATTTTTCTATCATCGTTAAGTATCATTCTGTAGAAACTTAATAAGAGGTAGAATAAAAATAACCATTATTTAGTTTATGGTTTTCAATTTTTCATAATCAAAATTGCTTAAAATGTTTTTCAAAATTGGATGTATAGAGTAGTAATGGTTTTTATGCTAACTCGAATTGCAAAATTTTAGAGCCCTTTAATTGCTCTGTAGTTTTTATTAATTAAAAATATTGTGCAATATATCTAAGACGTTACTCTACATTTAACCTTAAGGTGGGTTTACACTCTGTTATTCTTGTAAGATCACACATTTGCAGAAGGAAGATTGCGCATGCTCTGAAAGAACAGACAATAACAAGTTCTTGTCTCGATAGTACAAGCATTTGTTACTATACAGTTTCTGTGTATGCGTGGTGTTAGAGCAGCCGGATAGGAGTATGTAGGAGTTAAACCACAGCCTGTAGGGCATCCACGGCGACCAGGCAGTGATGGGCGGTGTCTCCGTTTTATTCGCAGACGATTTTAGACAGCCACTGCCGACTGCTGATCAGACCATGAGTTCTCATACGTATACAGAAGCCGCGGTTTCCTGGTGGCAAGGTATTGGCTTCGGAACCGGAGGGTTTCAAGTTCAAAACTTGATTCCACCCAAAAACCGTCGTGTGAGGGGGTCTCATGCACGTTAAATCTCTCAGGCCAAACGTCCTGCCGCTTGTGGTGTGTGGTGTGGAGAGAGGGGTACCAGCTCAGATGTCGTCCTCGTGGCTCAAAAGGACGAGGTCCATCCCAAAATAGTCCTAATGTTGCTTTACAAAGGGACGTTAACATAACTTAACTACACAAAAAGCATGGTGTTAGAGTTTTGATTCCCTCCGACAGAAAAAAGGGAAAAATCTGTTTCTCTAATTAGAGGAATTCGATACGCCAACGCGACGATATGTACACACTCTCTTGTCTTTGTATTGGGTTGTGCTTGTGTGATAGTTTAGAAATGTTCGTGTCCATTTATGTGCGAAAATAAAACCTATGAAAGTTTCAATTCCTGCTTTGTCCTTAACCTTTTATTTACCGAATTATGTTGCCATCAAATTTTCAACTTCATTTTTGCTCCAATAATTTAGTTTTCATGCAGAATAATTCCTTTGGAACCCAAGAAAAAAATGTAGTTGACAGAAATATCTCACAAAATTTAATTATTAATTAATTTTTTTTTATTCCTACTTTTAGTTTATATTAACTTTATGTTATTTGGGTTACATTTTCCGTGTTCTTTAGCATACAATGAGCAAAAATTGTCATATTGTATAGATATAAGCTAGATTTAAATGGTACTTTTAAGTACCATCAGTAAATAAAGAGTTTTAATGGAATTATCATGCACTGACAGCACACTTGGTATCACTGGACAGATTGTAGCTGACTGAATACAAAACCTACTTCAGTATTTACCAAAAGATGACATTTGCCAATGAAAGTTTTGAAATAGGGAGGCTTTATAAATTATTTCAATCACACCACAATCGACTTTGAGAATGTTAATATTCATCAGAAAATATCGATATTTGCCAAACACAACATGTATTCGCATCTAAACATAAATGCATTTACAGAATCATTGAAATAAATAAAATACAAAACATCTACAAAAAACTTTCAAGGGAAATTAAATTTTCTGTCTAATTATGGACATCTTACTTACCATTGCATAACAGATTCGAAAACTTGTTCGTCTGGCAGATTAGGATAAGCACGAGACTCACGCAAAAAAACTCAACTCAGTTTTTACGAATATACTCAACTTAGAATTAATAATCATAAACCAAAAAAAAAAAAAAAAAGATAAGTTTCGTGAAAATTACTTTTATATTTATTTTCCCTTATTACGATTCGTTTCATTTTAGAATGATCATATCCTTTTTGGAAAAATAAAACTTCTCGGTTGACTTTTTTTTTGGCAAATAAAGACTTCGAGGTTACGAAACACGAACAGTTTTGGCAGGAAAAAAAAAGATAAAACCCAAAAGAGAGTGTGAAGAAAGTCATACGAACTTCGTATGACTTTCATGATTAAAATCGGAATTAATTTATTTCCAAGTAAATATGGAAAAGAATGCGGTTATTACAGATGATGCAATCTTATAAAACTTCAAATGAAAAAAACAAAAACAAAAATTTTCTTTTTCACTTTTAAATTTAAGGAAAAATATTTTCTTCTCCTTTTCTATTATTTTAAGAATAAATAAACGGAATAAAAATGGTCATAGGAAGAAGTGAAATATAAATTCGGACGAGTATAATTTGGCAAGTAGTAAGGAATGGGTTTTTATTTATTTATTTTTTAACACAGAAAGATCAGTAATACTATTGTGATATCTTTATGATATTGTAATCATACTGAATATCAAACAACATAGAGGATATATTATTGAATATCTTGTGTGAGAAGCGTCTTTACAGTAAAATCCATATAAATAATTGTGAAAATTCATTAATAATAATTTGCAAGTCACAGAAACTTAAACTTGGTGATGAATTTATTTGAAATATAGCTTAAAAATTCTTTGAAGGATAAAAGTGGGCTCACATGAGGCTTATTATTGCCCGCAATAGAAGATCACGTGACCACAATGGGACAATGGCAAATAATTGTCCCCTCGCGACAAACTCTGTCCACGTTGTCTCAACTGTTTACAACAGGACAATGCCAGGACAACAGCAGAGAGGCAACGATTGTGCGCAATATTAAGCCTCGTATGAACCCATCTTTAGAAAGGATTTAGTGATAGTTTTATAATAATTAATTTACAGCTTATTTTATATTAATTCAAAATTATGTTTTTGGAAGTAGAAGACACTTTGAAAAAATATACTATTTTGTAGAATATAGCATAAACTTCACGTGCAGTATTCAGATTTGATTGCAATTGTTTTGAAATTCACAAACAATAATAAATCTTGGACGAATCTTGAATCCTTCTTCTAGCTCAAGAATAGCGAATTCTTAAGTGATCATGAAAAAAGAGAGCAAGTTCAAACATATGCATAAAGCACTTTCCACAAAGATAAAACAATTTTCATGTTGGTTGATATTTAAGATCATGATAGAAATCTTAAAAGTAGATGACAGAGATAGATTTTGAGGTCTTGGTAGGTTTGAGGTTATGCCAAGAAAATTAATTCTGGATGTTGGGAACTACATGAACAAGGTCTTTGTCCTCGTGATAAAAAGCTTAGCCATTAAGAAATAAACTTAAATGCATTTAAAGATATGGGTACTGAAGTGGTCAATTTAAAGATATGGGTACTGAAATGGTCAACTTCTTGCTGTTGAAAATATCATCTGGTCGGTTAGGAACCGACCAGCTGATATTCGACATATATTCATAATATATGTCAAATCTCATTCATAATATTTGACATATATTATGAATGAATTCATAGCTACCATGCAATCATTTGTTCCTGTATTGCACTTTCGATAGCAAACAAACCGGATGACGAGCTTTAGATGTTGTTTTCTAAACATAAATTCAATTCAAAATTGGTAACTTTTACAAAGCTCGACTCAATTCGCTAAATGATTTGTCCCCCTATACTTCAGTGTCTAGATTTTCTAACTTTGGAACACTACTATAGATAGCTTGTCCATATTGACGAAGGCTCCGGATTGTTAATTCGTCTTTAAAAATCCAGTTTGTGGACTATCATAGATATTAGTATTGGCAGAATTTACCTCGATCTTGTGTACATTTTATGACTGAAAACTCGTCTTGCACTTGTTTCACATAAGTTATATGCTCCTGAATGACGAGTCTAATTAGTCATTCAAACTAGGACAAAATTAAATACGTCCATTATTGTTCATATCAAGAATAATTGTTAGCAGAAGCAGTTAAAAATAATGCCTCATGTTGTTTGACATCTCACAGTATGCTATTTTGTATGGGGACATGATGTCATTTCCTTTTTACTAATTAGAAATTTGCTGTGGATTATAATATCAAATTGGTACAAAGCGTTTGATCTGAGCATAAAAGGATTCTATCAAAGTTGTAATATTGATTAGAAGTTCTGATTAATCCAATATTTTTTAATTGATTGTTTTTGAACATAAAAATTTCCATGTTTCCTTTAAAAAAATTAAAATCAGTTTAAGATTTAGTTCCTCTATAAGATGTTTACAGACTTTTGTTAAAAACATTGGGAAATAACACATGGTAAAATTTTCTGTAATTTATGAAAAGCCTTCTTTGTTTCCGCTTGTTTTTGTTAGAATACTACACTGAAGGAAAAAAAAATTCCAACACCAAGAAAAAATTATTGTACAGTAATGAAATTTTAGGAATACATTTGTCTAGGTAACATATTTAATTGATTAAAGTTTCAAGATCACAGGTAGAGCCATTGGTGAGAAGAGCCATTTCAAATGTGAAATGTTGGTACATTAGTAACCGGTGTAACCGCCAGAATTTTGAATGCAAGCATGCAAACTTGCATGCATTGTGTCGTACAGGTGTCGGATATCAGTTTGTGGGATGGAGTTCCATGCCTGTTGCACTTGGGCGGTCAATGCAGGGACGGTTAATGCTGGTTGTGGACGATGCTGGAGTTGTCGTCCAATGATGTCCCATACGTGCTCGATTGGAGAAAGATCTGGTGATCTAGCAAGCCAAGGCAACATGTCTACACTCTGTAGAGCATGTTGGGTTACAACAGCGGTATGAGGGCGAGCGTTATCCTGTTGGAAAACACCCCCTTGAATACTGTTCATGAATGGCAGCACAACAGGTTGTATCACTAGACTGACGTACAAATTTGCAGTCAGGGTGCGTGGGATAACCTCGAGAGTGCTCCTGCTGTCATACGAAATTGCTCCCCAAACCATAACTCCAAGAGTAGGGCCTGTGTGTCTAAGACGCAGACAGGTCATTAGCAGGCGTTCACCTGGCCTCCTTCTAACCAATAAACGGCTATCACTGCGACCAAGGCGGAACCGGCTTTCACCAGAAAACACAACAGATCTTCACTCCGTCCTCCAATGAGCTCTAGTTTGACACCACTAACGTCGCAAACGGCAGTGGTTTGGAATCAGTGGAATGCACTGTACAGGGCTTCTGGCTCGGAGCTGTCCTTAAAGTAACCGATTTGTAGCAGTTCGTTGTGTCACTGTGGTGCCAACTGCAGCTCAAATTTCAGCTGCAGACGCAGTACGATTAGCCACAGTCATACGCCGAATACGACGGTCTTCCCTCTCAGCAGTACCACGTGGCCACCCGGAACCTGGTCTTCTTGAGGCAGTACCTTCCCTTGACCACTGCCGCCAATACTCATGCACAGTGGATACATTCCTGCCAAGTCTTTCAGCAATATCGCGGAAAGAAAACCCACCTTCATATAGCCCTACAACACGACCTCGTTCAAAATCAGTGAGCTGTTGATAATGGCTTCTTCGTCTTCTCAGAGGCATCCTTGACTAACATTAACCCACTACGTCAAATCTCAACTGTAAATAACGATCACGAACCTTACAGCGCTTATTTAAAGCAAACCTCATTTGCATGTTCATAGTGTCGCTACTAGCGCCACACGCGCGTAGCTCGAAATTTGAATCGACGTCATCTTTCAGATGTATAAGCACGCCAACCAAATTTCGTTTATCTACTAGCACAGCTCCTTCCTAGTGTTGGAATTTTTTTTTCCATCAGTGTATTATGAGTAAATGCTAAAAGTTGCAATATAAAACAGCTAAAATTCAGAAAATTTAAAATCGGATGTTAGTGTTAGATATAACTAAAATCTCTGTCGGTCTTATTTTTTATCTGCGAATTCTTTTTTTTTTTTGAGAAATTTGAATATATGTAACATTTTTTATTTTATTTGACTAGCGATCAGAATTTCAGTTAAGAGGCTGAATTTATAAACTAGAACTTGATAGAAACTTCATTTTATATTATATCACAAATGATTTTGAACTGAAATAAAGCTTATTTATATTTAGTAACACATCCTATTGAATATATATATAAATAAACAAACAAACCCAACCACATCGCTCACTTAAAATCAACTTTCTTCTTTATTTAATTAAAGAAATAAAAAATTATTGTGTTCTTAAAGAACACTGTTTGAAAGCTATTAAAACAAAGCAAAGATAGCAAACAATATTAAACAAAAAGCAATACAATCAGACACAAACTAAATGATAAATATTAAAAGAATATTTTTTGTGGAAATAAATGAATTTATAAACAAAAAAATCTAATAAATTCTTCTTCTTCTTATTATTGATGTTAATGGAATATGTTGGACATTTTGAAATCCCCGATATTCTTTATCCCAGAGGAAGTTTATCTAAATAAAGTTTAGTAAAAGGCTTTGATAAAAGACTTTTTAAGAGGTTTAGTAAAATCTACCTCTTATTGAATATAAAAGCAAACACAAGCGTATTGTTCAACTAAAATTAACCCCATTCTCATTTAATTAAGAAAATCAAGAAACTGTAAATATTCTCTAAGAACACAGATTGAAAGCTATCAATACAAAACAAAAACAGCAAACGATATTATATAAGAAGAAAAACAAGCGCAAACAAATTTAATAAATGTTAAAAGAATATTTTTCGAGGAAATTAACGAATTTTTTAAACAAAAAAAATCTAATAAAGTAAAATATAATAAATTGAACAAGAACTGAAGTGAGCTTAGGAATAATATGTTGTCATAAATGAGACAACTCATTTTGAATAATCCAAACAAAGTATGAATTAGTTATAGAATGTGTCACGCTGGATAAGCATGATCTTCAGTATTTCACGCGTCTTTTCATTTCTTGGGTCATCTTCAAACGGCGAGACAGTGGTTAATTGGATTGTCTGACTCTCATCTTAAATTTTTTCTTCTATTTTTTTTGTAGTATTTATTAATATTATTTTGATCCCCCCATATAGACATGAATGATTAAAAAAATTAGGTTATTATTACTCGTGCTTGACAAAAAAAAGCAAAAAAAAAAAAAAAAAGCACACACTTTTGAATACAAAGAAAAGATCTCGAGGGAATTTTGACGTATTTTTTTTTAAATCGTCAATGAAAAAAAAAATATATTAACCTGCACATTTTTCTTCTTCTTTATAACAAGAAACTCATCCAAAGAAAAAAATCCCAGTTTCGTTTCCTTTTTAAACATTTCTATTTAAGTTGGTTTTTTTAATGTTGTTAAGATGCAATTTTGTCATTGTTTTTTTCCATGTCTTTTCATAATGTGTTAGAGCTTAAAATTTTATATAGTGCATATTTTTTATGATGACATATTATTTTAATAACTTCAGAACATGACAGAGAACTCTTTGCTTCACATTAATTTACAATGGTTACGAAATGTTACTCTTTGGTGTGGATATATATTTGTACTTAATCTAAGATGTGATCTGGACAGGAGTTTTTGGCAATTAATTCCTAGTGTGGATTGATAATATTAGGGTTGCGAAAATCAAATGCTTTTTTATCTAAACGAAACAAACTTTTGTTGCAAAGTCCCATACCAAATTTGATATTTTTAAGTCATGACATTTTTGAGTACAGATCGTCAGGTGATCAATCCGTAGTTGGATTTGTCACAAAATTTGATAAGTGTCTACACTATAGATGCAAACCTGAGTACCGAATTTTAACCATCTTCCCTTATTTTTATAGTTATCCTGTTAACTTACGTATATTCAAACAGTTGAACTGACGGACTATTCAAAATTTGATAGAAATTGTTGTGGAGAACATATGCCAAATTTCATCCAAATGAAAGCGGTTTTGAGTTATCTTTTTCACAGATAAATATTTTCCAGAAATGTGTTTTTCTAAGGTCAAAAACATGGAGATTTTGATCTTATCAAAGAGTCAAAACGTTAAAAATTAGTTTAACAGGGGTTTAAAGAAAAAAATTCTTCCAAATCACGAGCTCGATTTTTTTACCGATTATAATACTTTTCCTGAATTGAATATATTAAAAAGGGAAATCCATTCTGAAATACTAACGATATTATTGTGTGTGTGTGCATATATATACATATATACACTATATAATAACATATGTTATATACTACCATTTTAATATTAGTTTTGTATAAACTACCATGTTAACATTTGTATTTCATGGAATGCTGATTAAATTGCTTTTTTCAAATAAAAAGTCAGTGAAAAAATATATTTACGAATGCTTGAAAGTGTTAGAAAAAATAACATCAGTCTTTTTTGAGCCATTTACATTTAATCGGCTATTGTTAAAATCCGAATTAATATTTTCTCTTTTACATAATTTTCGCTAAGCAAAAAATGGCGTGCTTTTTTTCCAGACAGAGCCTAATGATGAAGAGTACAACAAAGCAAACGATTTTTCTTTATAAACAAAACGTTCTTAGAATAAAGGTATTTCCTGGAAAGCAAAGCTAGTTAAAAAAGAGCTTCTATTTTATTTTGATCCAAATAATTAAGAACATTTAATTGTCAGAGAACTTCCTTGACTTTTAATGATGAACATGATTAACGAGCTTTGAAGGATCATTATCTGGAAGAATAAAAATTTTACTTCTAATGTGGACATTTCATTGTATTTATACCAATAATTTGGTAAACAAACTGTTTTGATGAAAGAAAAGATTCGAAAACAATCAGTTGTAGAATGAATTTATCAAAATAATACTTTTGATTGTGAATACCTTTGAATCATTTCATTGTGCATTAATCGAATTGATGTATGGGTCATAATTCTTTGTTTAAGTAACAGAATAGCATGAATAAAATGTTCTAACGTTTTTTAAAAGGAAATCTGAAACAGTGAATCAAAAATATTATGTAGATAATGAACTTATTTTTTCCTTGTAAAATAAAGATTGATCTTAAAAAGAATATAATAGGATTTTTCGAAATGCCAAAGTATTAAATTATGTGCAATTAGGATCAGATTAGTTCTGGCATTTGTTATCTTCTCGAAAAGAATGTTTTGTTGATATTTGCTTTTTTTCACAATTCATAATGTATAAAAATGTAATAGAGTTTTCAATCGGTAAAACTGAACTTAAAACAATTTTTAAATTGATTGAAGCAAGGACTAAAGATAACTGAACAAACATTTTTTAAATAAAGAACTTTACTAAATAGGAGCGATTTCGATAATAAAGGATGCAATTTGGAATTCTAAAAAATGATTTGAGAACAAAAACGAATCTTGTATTATCACATTTCATTTCGAAATTCTATGTCATTGCAGATCAATTATTCTAATTTGTTTAGATAATTAAGTTGAAGCAATTTTTATTTTCTGTGAAAAGGAACGGTATTACCGTAGAAAAAAAAATTTCCACAGCATACAACGATACATTTCATTTATACATCAAGCTAAAGAATTAAATTAAAAATATAACTGAAAATAAAATGAAATTTGGAACCAAATCCTTAAAAAGGCTTTCTATGTGTATATTCGATGGTATGAATGCGAAGACTCAAACATGTAACAAACTAAAGAAATGAAATTTGGTGTGAGAGGGTGGCAACACATTTGCAAAGATCCTCTTCTTTAAATTTTGTACCAATTAGATCAAATGCAAGAGGTTTAAATGCATATTGTATTTTTCTAAATTTAAGTAAAAATGAAAAATTTTTTGTAAGTATACAAGAAAGAATATATAAGAATTTTACAAATTTAAAATTAATTATTAATAATAAGGAAAACTAAAAATGGCAAACATATATATTTTGACTTGCCCATTTCCACAAACTAAATCACAGCTCAAAGAATTAAAATTTTCACATTGTTAAATAATTTTTTTAAAACAAAAGTTATATGCGTAGATGAAGCAATGAGTTCAAACACTCTGCGAATTCATTGGCGGTAACTAAGAATTTATTTTTTATTGAATCTCATTATTCAATAAATTAATAACGGACAACCTATGTAATTAAAACTGAAAAGTAATTCCATTTTGTACTTTATAGAAATTGAAACTGCCGAACTAATTTTCTATGCACTTTTCTTTCATTTATTTTGAAGCACAAGGAAGACTTTAGTGAAGGCACGAAATGATAAATTACAAAATTATTTTTTTTATTTATTAAAAACAGCGCCAACTATATGCATGCGCTACATTGAGCCAGATAACAAAATAGTGATGTCCAAGATTTGTTCAGTAAATATAATTTATAAAAAAAAAAGATATTTAAAAACGAATTATTTTACCTTAATGTCACTAAAATCATTCATTAAATTTTTTTTGAAAACAACAGCCATTTAAAAATCGATTAAAATATTGATTATTAACTTTTGAGTTGACGGAAATTGTTCGCTTTGAAAACAACTTTCATATTAATTGTCATTTCAACATTCAAACTTCTTTCATATTGAAAGCCGTAATGAAATATTTGTTGCTACTTACAAGATTTAAGTAAATTTTGTATATTTTTTTAAAAATTATTAGTACATTTAAAGGAAAAAAAAAATATTTGAGCGGTGTTTTAAAAATCATTTGGGATAATCTGTTAATTTTCCAGAAGCTACGAGATATTAAAATTCTTTTGGGCCACAGACATTCTAATTTAAATTAAGGCTGGCTTTACACTTGGTCAATTATAAGATGGCATGTAGGCTGCGCATGCGTAGAAAGGCAGGAAAATGCTGTTCGATTTATGGCAAGTAATTGTTCTTAAGGGTACAACAACATGCAGCTGTCATTGGATTTTTTTTGCAGAATTTGGCGGTTTGTTTGGACGTGAAAAAAATCGATCGATGAAAAAAATGGCGGAATTTATCGTAGATGAATTCCGCCATTTTTTGCTCTATTGTTTTTTCTGATGTGAGATTGTGTTTTTCAACTTTTATTTCCCAATATCTGCCTTCAATTTTTCTAATTTAGGTATATTGACCTTTTTACTATGCTTTTTTTTGTGTAAATATCCATCACTTTAATACAATAAGGAATAAAAAAAATAAAATTTCAGGGATGTCAAAACGGCAATTTATTATCAAGCATGGAATGCCTAAATCTATTTTACAAAATTATGGCAAACATAAAAGTTACTTTCTACGCATGCGCTGCCTACTGGCCGTCTTATAACTGATCGAGTGCAAACCTATCATTAGAATAAACCAGCGGGTGATCGAGCTCCGCTCGGAGAAAACAGGTATCGAAGCTAACTCGAAGATTTAAATTTTCAATTGTGATTTATCAAAACAATACACGCCATATTCAAAGCGTGCATATTGGTCGAAGATGTGAAAGATGCGGCTTCAGATGGTCCCGACATGTTCAATTGGTCACTGTTCACAACGAATTCGTAAATTTGCTTCCGTTCATCCGCTTCTTGAAAATTCTTGTCCAGGAAAAGGCGTCGATGAGAGAGGTATTGTCGAGCATAAAAGACGATGTAAACTCCGCAGGAAGACGCGTCATCTTGGTGGTTGTAAGCGTTGCGAGGTATCACGATGCATCCTTTCAGCTTTTCATTCGTAACAACGGTATTCAAAACGTGTCGCAGTATTTTTCTCAAAACAGCATCGATGGGCAGCGGGTTGTCGACTGGATCGCAGACTAATAGTTGACGTTCTCCATAGCTTGCTTCTTAAGTTCCTAGCATCCAGTGCTCGCCTCTATCCATTTGAGCTCTCTTGTGAATGGGAGTGAGTAGCACGTCGAATCCTTGTTGAACGCCGTATAGATAGTTGGAAGCGTTGTTCTGGTCGTTGATATCGTTGAGAAGAGCCATTCCTTCATAAGCGCCATCCGCTGTTGTAACGTAGAAGCGTGCGACAAATTCAGGGTGAAGTACGGCAACTTTGACGGTCGGGTAAGCTTGTTCGGCGTAATGGAGAAGCATTCTGACAATGACGGTATCTTCTAGTTGTCCATTTGCGGGTAGAATTGAGTTGATCGCTTGTTGTTCCAAAATTCCGGCTCCTTGAAGAATTTCATGTAGAGTTGCGTTCTGCATGTTGAAAATGTAGCTTGAAATCTGATGAATGTTGAAATGTCGGACTTTGTTGACGGTGATTTGAAATCGAAATCAGTTCCTTAAATGCTTTTTTGGAAATTTGAATATTTGGAAATTGGAATTTTGAACGAATCAAAAAGAACGAATCTTTTTAGTTAACGAACGAGCGCTAAATTCAAAATTTCATTAACAAATTTCCCTTAATAAAAAGCAGTGGAATTAGAATCGTACTTTTTTAAAAGAAAATTTATTAAAAATATCAAAGTTATCCTTATTTTTTTCTTTTATATTTGTTTTACCTTAATTTTGTGATTTAAAAATAATCGTGTGGTCATCAAACTTTATTAGTTCGCCATATCGGCTATAGATGGCAGCACGTTACCGCTTGAAACCTATTAGGCAATAGACAAAGAAAATTTAAGTGCTGCCACCTATAGCCATTATGGCGAACTAATAAAGTTTGAAAATATCCTATCTGTAACTCCGAACTGCTCGACCGTAGCGTTTCAAAACCAGCGCCAATCGATTCCTCGTGGCCAAAAACCCCAGACCCCCAAGTTTACCGAAGTTTATTAATTCTGGGGCGATTTTCGACTTGGCAACCATTCCTCGTATTATAGTATAGGATTTACAGAAAATGAACCATTTTATAAAATATTATATTTCTGTATAAAATACTTTATTTTATATAAATCAATCTATTGAAACAAAAATTAGTTATTTAAAAATCATTTATTATGGATGTATTTCAGCGTTTGGCGCTAACTTAAAAAATATTTTAATAAAATTTTTATAAAAATTAATTATGTCGTTAGAAATTAAAAAAATTACAATTTATCAAAATTATAAATTCTTTTCCAGAACAGGCTAGATTTAGAACTAAAAAATAATAGACATTCATCAATGCTAATATTTTTATATTTTATTTTTAATAAGGATTGGCTGTTCATTTTTATCAAAAAAACCAGCAGTATATATATATATATATATGTATATAACTGAAAATAAGCTTTAGATATTTTAATGTAATATGAGTTGACGTCATCCATGCATTCTGACGTCATATTTTTGAAAGTAACTGTACTTTTTATGAATTTTATAGTTTAGATTTCCGATAGAATTAGTTATGTTTAAAAAATCACTCAATTTTTATTTGCTCACGCTAAGCTCATTTATTAGCTGAAATAATTCTCAGTTCCATTAATAATTTCTATTTAAAATGTAAAAAGGGTTATTTTTTGGAAAATAATAATAATAAAAAAGCTTTACAAAGAAGGTATGTCTATTCAACATATAATGACATAAAAGAAATCTTCTTTCCAATTTTTTTATTTACATCTTTTTAATTCCTTTTTCTCAGGGGGAAAATAAGTTCGGCTTTTTTGTATTTTTGTGACATATTTTTCATTTCTGAATCAATAAATATTTTTTTAAATGCGATTCTTTTTAACATTCTCTTATTAAAATAAAATGCAATTATTAATATTTCAAGTTACAAGGAAGCAATGATGAAATGAAAAAATATATATATTCAACAAAAACAATTGTTTTTAAGAGAATTTGAAATTCGAGCATGTATTCAGAAACATATTATGATAAGGTTTTAGATTTAAGTTGCTTTTAAAAATTTACTCGTGATTATGTGAATGGAATTGTGTGCTGAAAAATTATACTTAAAATTATTACTATGAATGTGCATGCAATCTAGTTGCTAAAAGAGTTAAAAATACTAATGCAAAATATACTTAAAGCATTTTTTTAAAAAAAATGTTAAAATTCAAAAAATAAATGTATTTAAAAAAGCGAATTCACAGAAAAACTAAAGTTTTGAATTTTAAAATAGTGTAAAGATAATTTTGGGGCAATTATCAATTTCGCAATTATTGGGTAAAGCGTTAGCTCTTCTATTAAGGTATCCGACTTCGTTAAAAACACTAGTATAGAGCACATTGGCGAACATTTTTTTATTGTTATTTCTTGTAGTTCAGACCTTCCTCTTTCCAAAACAGTTTATATTTCTAGGAAAAGGAAGGCCTGACCTATCATCCGAGATCACATATTTTTCAACTAAAATTTGTCTTTAAATTTAATTTACTCAAAGCTTCAGTTTTCATAAAAATTATCCACCGTTAACATACTATCCTAAAAACTAATAGAGGTATTCATATAAAATTGTCAGCGTGTGTTTTAAATAATAGGGTCAATGAAATAAACCAAAAGTTTTATTGTTGGTGAAATACTTTTTCATTTATAGGTGTTTTTAGAAAAATTAAGCTATGAATATATGGGAAAAATAGATATATACGTATATTTTTACCCATAACTTCTTTGCATTTCAAGATTTTTGTTACATTTTTTTTTTTCATTTCATTCATTATTATATTTTATAACTTGTGTACAAAGAAAAATGGGATTGCTGCATTGCGATTTTATGTAGAGTGTTAACTGTTTTGATAAAAGTTCATTAAAATTTACTACAAATTTTCCTATTTCTCAAAATATATATTATATATTTTCAATAATTTTGTTGTTTTTGTAGTATTTTGTATAATGATTGATAATATATTTAAAAACTATAGTTTTAAATTGTTTTTTAAGAATCCAATTTTTCAAAAAATTTTCTTCGAACGTAGTTGGATACCTTGAGTTTTAATCAAAAACTATTATGTGTATCTTATCAGACGATATTTACATATTTTTTTTTTTTTGCTTTTTCCAAAACTTTATTGTTGATGTTGTACATTATTTGCTGTTATCATTCTGGTTATGACAAATGGCAGAATTATGTATTTTGGGGTGTTGTAATAATGCTGGTCAATAACTAATTGCCATTTAATTTCATATTTCAAGGTATTTTTAACTTGACAACATTAATTAGTTATTTTATTTAAGCAGTGTTCCGTAACTCATTGTTTTAGGATATTTTTCAAATTTTTAATAACTTTTTGAAAGTGTACAGTCTTTTATTTATTTACTAGACGCCTTTTGGGATCAATTAGTTTGTCGAAAATAATGGTTGTTTTAATTTCAAATAAATGTCTTACGCATAACTTCATATTAATGGTTCCATAAACACCTTATTTTTTAAATTCAAATTGCCTTATAAATGCTCTGCCAATTA
>JAPMOQ010029745.1:1489703-1508784 GCA_026543055.1 Argiope trifasciata | reverse complement strand
AAATTATAATTTCATTCACAAATTTATTTATCGTCTGAAATCTTGAAGTGGTTAAGACAACTCTCTTGAAAATAAAATTGCTCTCATTAGAGAACCTGAAAACCTTTTATAGAACTTTGTAAAGATAAGAGATAGAACTGAACTGAAGAGATTCAATAGAAGTAGAGAAAGATCCCCGTTACTCGTTTCCGTTTTAATTTTTGAAGACTATTTCGATTTTTGCAATGGCCCTGAGAAAAATGTCCTGTTTGAAATAAAATACATCATTATTTAGAACCCTTGCAATTGCAAAAATATATTTTATAAGTTTGGTGCAGTAAATTTAGACAATTTTTTCCCTCGCTGTTATACGAAAGTTCGAAAGGAATCAAAATCATCAAAACCCATAAAAAATATAATGATTTTGCAGTTCTTTAAAATTTATCTTATAGATTCTAAATAATCGGATGAATTTTGATGAATATACAGATCTTCAAGAATCTGAATAACAATGTTTTGGAATTATGTGTATTGGATTGTGAGTTTTAGTAAAAAAATTTGGTTCTGCCTTCTACTTTGGATTTTTTTCTTTTAAATTCAGTTTTTAAAATATTATTTTCTACTTTTTATATGCTTTTATTTAACATGTTTCAAAAACGCACTGAGATTGAGTTATAAAATTTGCTTTTGACTTCTATTTTGGCATTTTTTCTTTTAAACTTAGTTTTTGAAAAAATATTATTTACCTTTTTTTATATGCTTTTATTTACCATGTTTCATCTATAATCTACGTTTCGTTTTTTTTTTCTTGACGTTCAAGAATTTTCAATCTCGAATATCTTTTGAATTCATTCTTTTAATATCTTTAGAAAATAATAATAATAAAAAAGCTGCTAATTGATTAATTGAATTTTGCTTCCATATAAGTGGCGCCACCTTTTATGATTATGAGAAAACATTAATTTCACGTCTTCTCAGTATTGAAAATACTATTAAAACTAAAACGTATAAAATGATTCAAATAAAATATTTCACTTTTAAATGTATTACTGAAACTAATAAAAGTATATAAAGTGATATTTCTTTTTTGAAAGTCATTTATTAAAAGCTTTGTTGCAATTTTTTCATGAAGAACAATTTGGACTGACAATTATATAATCCTCAGTACAAACAACGAAATTTTTAAAACATGGTCAAGTTTTTATTGAGTATCATTTGCATTTAATATTACATTATTCTATAGTATTTCTTTTGACTTCATATAAAATAACCATTCATTTGTTACAAAATAAACTGTTTTTAGCTCAAAAAATCTCAAACCGGAAATCAATCACATGTTTAGTTTAATTCAATCTTCTAGATTATTAGAAAAAAAACAATGGACAATTATGGTGTAAATAGAATAAGCACTATCGAGCTGTAACGTTCTTTTTGATAACATTTACGACGTAATCTATTCCTTGAGATTAAACAATTATTCAATGTCTTCAAATACTAGAAAAGTAATTTAGCCACTAGTGTTGAAAAAGTGATAAACGCCTCAGAATTATTTTTTAAAAATCTAATTAGATTCTAAATGTCACTGAATTTATTCCACTAAAATGCAAGAAGTCTAACATTTAAATAAATGCAATAATGTCGACTTAAAAAAAAAGGCCTAACATACTTTAATTAATTCTTGTATTCCGCTGCTTGAGAAACACAACCTTTTATTTTTTCCGTTTTTGAGCTTTAAATTAGAACATCTATAAAACAACTGATCGATTATTTAAATTGAATTTTGCTTCCTACTCGTAACACCATCTGATTATGATTATGAGAAAACATTACTTCAAGTTTTCATAAAATTCAAAATACAATTAAAACTGAAGAATGTAAAATAATTAATATAAAAATATTTCACTTTTGAGTGTATTTCTAAATCTAATAAAAGTATATAAAATGATATTTCTTTTATAAAAGTCATTTATGAAAAACTTTGTTTCAATTCTTACGTGAACAACAATTTTGACTTCAATTATATAATCTACTGCGCAAACCACAAAATGTTTCAAATATGGCTCCATTTTTATTAATTATCGTTTGCATTTTATGTTACTTAATTCTTGATCTATTCTTTTGATTTTATTTGACGGTAACCTTCCATTTCTTTCCGAACATATTAACTTTACGCCAAAAATTCCCAATTCGAAAATTAATCACATGTTTCATTCGATTCATTCCTTTAAATTTCTTGAAAAAAAATTAGCGTAAAACAGATCTGTGCCGTTTTGTACTTTTCATTCTTAAAATAAAAGCCGCACAATTACTTTTTAAATATATCTAATTTGATTCTAAATGTCGCTGAATTTATTTTACTAAAATACAAGAAGTTTAACATTTAAATGAATGCAGTAATGTCGATTTAAAAAAAGGTTTACCATGCTTTAATGAATACATTTTATCGCTTGTGAAATATAACCTTTTAAGACATTTCTCTCTTCTGAACTTTAGCTGTTTAAATATAGCAATACAGGCAACATATCTTCCTCTTGAGGTTAAAACTAAGCTAATCCCAAGTTTATCTATGTAATAAAGTATATAATTATTATATTTATTTGAATTCAAACTCAAGAGAATAATATTGGAAAGATTCGAATGACTGGAATTTTTATTTCTTTTTATCGGTTGGCGTTATATAGTTAAGTATTCACTAGTGTAGGTGGCTTAGGCCTTTTCGAACAACAATTATTGAATATTTTAAGAAGTACTTTGCATTTATTTGCAGAGATGGTGGTATAATATATTTACACACTTATTCTAATGTTTTATTCAGTTTTAAATAAATTTTGTTTTCTCGAATGCTCTTTATTAGGAAATCACTGAATGTCACATGTTAAAGAAGTTAGTATGCATAAAGCGTAACATGACATTTTAAAGAGTATAATTGAAGTACTATTTTAAAATTTTTCTTTTAGCTTTTATAATAATTCTCTTAAGGTGAATTTCTTGTAAATATAACTCTATTGCAATGATGAGGAAACTACGGCCCACGGGCCAAGTCCGGCCCGCGGAAAGGTTTAATCCGGCCCGTTTAAGAGTGCCGTCGTGAGAATGTTTGAACGCATTCTTATTTCGTAATGTGACGACCAGCATAAAAACTACCTGCGGCGATATTCAAAACACAATAGTATTCTGGACAAATCCATCCGACCCATTTTCTTCTTGATAAGGACATTTATAATCAATTTGACATCTTAGAAAACGAAACGTGGCTTTCTTATTTCACTTTTTTCACAGACCTCCTCGTATACATGAATCAATTTAATCTCAAATTACAAGGGAAAAATCAGTTTCTTCACGATATTTGGCAATACCTGAAGAGTTTCAAATTACAGTTATTATTATTTGCTAATCAGATCTCTAAATCTGATTTTTCTCATTTTCCAAGAATACAATCTTTAAAATTCACTATATCAAACAATAAGATTAAAAAATACGAAATTAATTTGGGAAAACTACCTTCAGAATTTGAAAGGAGATTTCAGGACTTTAGAAAAATGGAACCAGAGTTTAGTATTTTTGCGACCCCATTCAATGTTAATTACGAAGAAGTTGATGCAAAATTTCAACTTGAGTTAATAGAACTGAACTGTAATACTCTCCTGAAACAAAATTTTCATACAGTACCATTACCAGAATTTTATAAAAATTTAAGTCCAGATAATTTCCCAAATCTAATTACTCATGCAATGAAGATAATGACAATGTTCTGCTCATCTTATATATGCTAACAAATCTTTTCAACAATGAAGCTTAGGAAAACTTCTTCAAGAAACAGAATTACAGATGAGCACCTTTCATCAGATTTAAGAATTTCTGCTTCGCAAATGGAACCGGACTATGATGAAATTTTGATAAAACAGTCTCAATTTCATTTTTCTCATGCACCATCAACCAGTAATGACACCAGAAAATAAAGTGATAATACTTCACATCAAGAACTACACTAAATTTATTTTATATTTTGTGCTTTTAATTTTCTTACCTTTTGTTTTTTTACTATTAAAATAATAAGTGTATGTAATAATAAATGTATATGTTTATGAAACACATAAATTTTTTAACGATTAAGCATTATTCTTTGGCCCGCTACGATCGTCTAGTTATTACAAATGGCCCGTCTTAAAAAAAGTTTCCCCACCACTGCTCTATTGCGACGTTTTGAATATTCTTTCTGTTTCGTTTACTTTATTGAATGCATTGACTTATATGAAGAAAAATTACTTTATAGAATGTTTGGAAAGAAAAAGTTATTTATCTTCTAATAATACAATATAATCTCTCAATTTGATATTTAGTGTTTCAGTTATATTATTTCTGAACAGTTTTGGTTGCGTAGCAGCATAAATATCATTTAAAATTCATTATACAAAAATATTATTATTAAGAAGATATAACTGAACATTTTAAATATCTTAAATAAATATTTTTAATGCTTTTAATTTGTAAAATTTCTTGCAAAACTATTTATTTTGCATTCCAATTTTCATTCTACATAATAATTTTTATTTTTATTTTTGCAATTTTGTTCACCAATTAATCGATTATTATTCTTATGCATTTTTTTGCCGTCTTATTAAACGTTTGACGTTTGAATTTATTCTATATTAGTATTTAAAAATTATAAATTGCTTTCCTTTGTAAAACCTATTTTAGACTTTAATTTTTGTATTTCTTCTGAAGTAATAAATTACTTTTCTAGCTTTTGAAACTTCTTGAAGTATTTCATATTCTTGAACATTTATTGTTTGTTTATTTCCTCTTTCGCTATCTTGCATCATCGCCAATGTTTTACTTTTTTTGAACGCAACTATTCTTTTTTTATACATTACTAATCCACAAGCATTCGTATGATATATAATAGAGACCAGACCTGCCAAAAGAGTCGCAAAAACAACAAAACTTGGAAAACTGCCAATCAAAGCTAAATATTTCCCTTCATTTAAACAAGGCAGATTAAAGTTTAGATAAAAAATAATCGCACTTACAAATTCTGCTTTGCCCTAGTTTTATCGGGATAATAATTATATATGAATAAAAAATATATATATGAATTCGAGATAACTCGGGAAAGAGGTTAACATTTTGTTTTTTAAAAATTCAAATTTTAATCTTATGTAGCATTCACTAATTAATTATCAAAACTCAGGTTAATCAAACATGCGGTTAAAATTTTGTTTTCTAAAAATTCTAATTTTAATTAAAAATATCATTAATTAATTAATTATCAAAACTGAATTAAAAAATCATTTTATAGTCGCCCATTTCGAGTATGACAGACTCGGAAAGGAGCAAACAAATAAAATCTTACCTCCAAAACACTAGGAGAGCCATGGAATTGGCCGAGGTGGCGAGGAGGAAGGTGACCACGTAGAGGGTGACCAGGACCAGATTCTGCAGGTGGGTGACGGTGAGTCGCTCTCGGTAGAAGTCGTGCAGGTCCACCCCTTCCCAGACGCTTCCGTTGGACGCACTGGAGGGGTTGCTGCTGTTGCTCATGTTCAGGGTGACGCGCACCCACTCCATAGCAGCTATTGATAAACGGAAGATGAGTATCTGCACTGATAAAATAAGATGGTGAGATTAGTTTAGTTTAGTTATATTAACGTCCCGTTTTGAAGCAACACCAGGGCTATTTTGGGATGGGTATCGCAATTTTGAACGGCTGTCAGATGACGAGGACGACACCTGAGCTGGCACCCTCCCTCTCCAATCCTAGAGGACGTTTGGCTTGAAAGACTTAACGTGCAACAGACCCTCTTACAAGACGTTCTTCGGTGCATTCGGGTCTCGAGCTTGAAGCCCTCCGGTTCCGAAGACGAGACCTTACAACCAGACTACTGCAGCCAATATGTGTCTAAGTGAAATCCATAACCACATCTTTACTGCCATATGATAAGATTTGGGTTTAGTTTAGTTTAGTTATATTAATGTCCCGTTTTTGAAGCAACTCTAAGGTTAATTTGGGAGGGACCCAGCCATTTTGAAAAACGGTCAGATGACGAAAGCGACACCTGAGTTGGCATTCCCCTCTCCAAACTTCCACATCACACTAACGGGAGGAGGTTTAACTCCCAATGGATATAATGTGCACCAGACCCACTTACATGGTGGTTCTTCGGTGGAATCGGGTCCCGAGCCTGCAACCCTCCGATTCCGAAGTCGAGACCTTACCACCAGGCCACCGCGGCCCTAAAAGTTGAGATGATTATAACAGAGTATAACCTGAAATAATATGAATTCGAAGTTGGGAATATTTAAAAAAATTTCTATTCCCCTTCGGATATATTTATGGTTTTGAAAATTATATAATGCAAAATTTAAAAAAAAAGAGAGAAATGACAGAAGTAAAAAGTCAAATATGTCTATTTAAAAATGAGACAAAAACAGGGGCAACAACCTCTCTTCAAGCTTACACACCATACCAACATGAGGATGCTTGGTCCCTATTGATTTAATGTGCAACAGACCCGCTTACACGCCGTTTCTTTTGTAAAATTGGGTATCGAGACTGAATCTTTCCTGTTACGAAACTGAGACCTTACCACTAGGCCAACGTGGCCTTCTGTTATCATAGAGATCGAACATCTTAAACTTAGATATAACGGGAAAGTGCATAGCAATGACAAGATTGGCAGATTGTTTCTGGTTTAATTGAACAAGGCTAGACCGTGTTGGCTAATGGCAGTTGGAGTACGTTGAATAGGTCTTCCAAGTTCCCATAACAAGCGATACCTCTGGGGGTACTGCATCAGGGATGAGCCGGTCTCTAATTTGGATCTAAATTCTGATTCGTGGATGGATAAATGAGTTCGACCGCCTCCTAAAAAGGGTTGAGTCGTGTGTGCTCAAGCAAAAGTCGTACTTTCACCTTGAAAGGTGCTCGTTCACAACGAAAGGCACACACTTCTGCCTTAATTCGAAAGAGGGCCCGCTCATTCGGGCTTGGTATGACCAAGTGGCATTAGACCCACCATCACCACCACAAGGCTAGAAATTTTATAGTCACTAGATAATATATGGGGAGAGAGACAAATATTTCCTACCCCGAAAGGAATGTTAGTTTGACTGATTGGTCCATGGAAGGTTGGACGATACTTATTCAGCAGTCGACCACAACAAATCCTGTCCATACTGCTACGTTCAGTGGTGGCGGGGTGGTTGGCTGAATACAACAAGAAGTCACTAGATAATAATGAGGAATATATTCTATGAATATCTAATAAAAATTAACCGCCATAAATTTTTAAGTGAAGATAAAACACTAGTTGTCATCTAGGGTGATAAAAAAATTGCCGTTACGTCGACGTCTAGCGTCCGGTCCTGAACCAATCGATATGAGATTTCAGATATAGTTATTCAATATATGAGAGGCCGCTGTGGCCTGGTGATAAAGACTCGGCTTCGGAACAGGAAGGTTTCAGACTCGAGACTCGATTGCACTGGAGTACCGTCGGGTAAAGGGTATGCTGCACGTTAAATCTGACAGGTCAAACGTCCTCCCACTGGTGTGGTGTGGAGAGGGGGGTTCCAGCTCAGGTGCCGTCCTCGTCATGTGACCGCAGTTCATAATGACGCCATCCCCAAATAGCTCTGCTTTACAATGGGTTGTTAATATAAACAATAAAAAAAGGTATGTACTTTGGGATCTATGAAAGGCAACATAGTGGCGTTCCCGGTTATAGTTATAAGTACAAAAACTCGAAATTTAAGAACGGTAATGTCGGAAATTCACACAAAATTGCTCAGCACATACGAAAACCCTCAAAGGAGTTGGAACTAATTATATATACATCTCACACTTCTATATGACTATATCTGAAATCTTATTACGATTTATTGAATGGACCAAATCTTGGAGTCCACTATCAGCAAAGTATTATTTTTATGATCATTTCATGTATCACATTCCAACTTTAAGTTATGTTTATGTTCTCCTAGATGTGAGGGCAGAAGTTCAAAAACGTTCTTTTCAATAAAAATGATTCCATTTATTATGATGTATTGGGAAAATTACTCGGCGTCCTGTCATAGGGGTAACATTTCTTCCCCATGATCTGGGCGTCCCGTGTTCGAGTCCCGGTTCGGGCATGGTTGTTACTTTATGCTCTATCTGTGAGTAGTGCGAATGTGCTCCTCTGTAAAAAGGGGTTGTGCAAGCGAGTGGGAAGCAGGAAATAGCTAAAGTCGTGCTTTTGGCCCTGGTTGGCGCTACTGAAAAAACAAGAGACGCTCATTTCCGCTTAAATCTCTGACAACTTTTTTCAGCGGGTTTATAAAGTGTCATAAGAAACTACAACAACATGTGAAAAATTACAATCCTCATTACGAAGATTTCATTTAAATATTGAGATTAAAATTGTCCTCTAATTTATACCGATCCACCAATAGCGATTTTTTTTTGTCCTATCAATTATGAAACTTCGATTTATATTGAATTTTGATAAATTAAAATGATACGAGTTTAAGAAATAATAATTATGTCACAAAAAACTTAGTTTTAGAACTTCAAAATGTTACATTTTTTTAGGAATTATATATTTAAAAACTAAAAGAATTATATCAAACATAATAATGATCGTAAGCCCATTATTTATTACACTAAGTATTTTTATATGGAACATTTTAGGAAACAATTCACAATACGATACATATTAGAATATAATTTGAGTAAAGATTTCTGAAAACAAATACTTTTAAATAGCTGTATGTATAATGCGTACTCTAATCGGCTCAATATAGCTTTATTCTAAATTGTTAAAGACAAAGATATACTCCCAATTAGACAAGCGTTTTAAGTCATGTTAGAAATTTAGTTTTATGACACTGAACTGAAAATAATAATGAATTCTAATCTCTTATACAGTTTCTCAATCCTATTACTTATATTTAGCGAAATATTATCGATACATCAACATTTGAAACAATAAAAAAAGGTTCTTTACTTATACGATTAAAACTGACCCAATTATGAAGTTATAAATATCACAATTTTAGGAGATTTTTAGATCATTTCATCGAGAGACTCGAGAAATAATAGATCGCACTTTCGAGACAGTTATTAATTTACTCAAAATAGTGAAACTCAATGCATAATTAGGTTAGTTTTAATCTTTTTTTGTGTTTAAAATGTTACTACGTAATGATTGAGTTTTTAAATATAACTAATAAAAGCAGAAGGCAGTTAAATTCCAAAATTTGCAATTTTATGAAGAATGTTTACTGACTTGAACAACATAAAATATAATTAGTTAATTCATTTAGAGCTATTTTTAGGAATACGAAAGCTATGTATAAAGTTTCGAAATTATTAGCTACTAGCTGGTGCCCGGGATGTCTCTGCCGCCGAAAAAAAATAATATTAAATGCAATCTATCAATAATTTGGCAATGTTTTATGGAAATAGGATGAACGGTACGACGGTATATAAAATGCGAACAAACGAATATTCCTTTTTATATTTTAGACTCATTCGTTAAGAATTGTAATACCTGGCGTTCTTTCAAAATGGCAAGGCCGCGGTGGCCTGGTGGTAAGATCTCGGCTTCGGAACCGGAGGGTTTCAGGTTCGAGACTCGATTCCACCGAAGATCCGTCGTGTGAAGGGGTCTCTTGCACGTTAAATCTGTCAGGCCAAACGTCCTCCCGTTGGTGTGGTGTGGTGTGGAGAGAGGGGTGCCACTTCAGATGTCGTCTTCGTCATCTGATTGTGGTTCAAAAGGACGAGGTCCGTCCCAAAATAGCCCTCGTTTTGCTTTAAACGGGAAGTTAATATAACTAAACTAAACTTCAGAATGGCAATGAAAGAATCTATTTATTGTATCTCATGATTCGTTTCAAATTCGTTCAGAATTCTCAAGTTTAATGTTAGAAAATGTAATTAAAATATTTTCTTTTAAAATTAATTAAACAGATAAAGTATATTAATGCCACAGAATCGTTAATATAGTTAAACAGATAATTTTTGAGAATTAAGATGGTGCAAAATTATTTGCACTTAATAATTTTGGAAGTTATTGCGAAAAACTAACATTTAATTAAAATTTAAAAATCCCATGGTTGGTCTCCCCAAAACTTCCTCGCATTTTCTGTAATCCTCTGAGTATGACTTGCATGACATGTGAGTGATGTAATTGAACTTTATATACGAAATTCGTAAATAATGAAATTTGAATTCTTCAGAAAGATCCAGAATCTTCCAGATCTTAGACAAACTATAGATAACAATTTAAATAAAACAATTCTAGTCTTGGGGCAAAACACAGTGGCTGGAATTCGAAACACGAACCAGTCAATCTTAAACGAGAAACTGTCAATTGCGCCGTAGGAAAACTAATTAATAATGTTTAAGGTATTCAACTGCGTTAAAAACACTGGTTATCTCCCACATTGGAATTTTTTTAAAAAATTGTTTATTTCCTGTTGTTTAAACTTTCCTCTTTCCAAAATAGTTTATCTTTTCTAAGAAAAGGAAGTTCTGATCTATCATCCAGGACCTCATATTTTTCAGCTAAAATTTGTCTTCAATTTTCTCAAAACTTTAATGTTCGTAAAAATTCTACACCGTTAACATAATTATCTCAAAAGCCAATAGAGGTATTCACATAAAAATGTCAGCGTATGTTTTAAATAATAAGGGTAATGAAATGAATCAAAATTTCTGTTGTTGATTAAATACTTTCTTCATTTATAGGTGTTTTTCGAAAAATAAAGCTGTTGCGAAAAATAAAGCGAAAAATAAAATAAATGTAAATTTATTTAAAAAATGCATATATACGTATATTTATATATATATAAGTTTTTTGCACTTTTTCTTCTACTTTGGTTCATTTCATTCATCATTATATTCTGTAATTTGTGTGCAAAGAAAAATAGAATTGCTGCATTATAATTTTGTGTAGAGTGTTCACCGTTTCGGTTAAATTTCCTTTGAATTTCCTTTAAATTTTCTCAAAACATGTTGTATTTTCCAATAATTTTCTTGTATTTATAGTATTTTGCATTATAATCGAAAGTACATCTATAAGCCATAGTTTTAAATAGTTTTTTAAAAATCCAATGTTTCAAAAATTTTCCTTCGAACATAGTCGGATACCTTAAGCAGCAATATTTTGCACTTGATTTGCAGAAAAATGACTTGAATTATTACATCAACTTTTTACAATTACAACAGTCTATTTAAGTACTTTGAATATGGATCAAAGAATAACGTTGAGAAATTTATATTTCTGGTAGCGAACAGAAAATAAATATAATATTTCTAACAGTCCCAAAAAATTGAAACAAATATAATTACATTTCGTATTCAAAAATTAATTTCATTTTCGAATATAAACCTTACCTCATTCTGCAAAAATAAATGAATACGATTCTAAAAGAAACTCTTAAACTAATGTTCTGCATAATTCTTATTAGTCTGAATATTTTAATCATTTTTTTTCTTGTAAACAAACGTTGCCCAATTATCTTTATAATTTGTTTTATTTCTGTTTTGTGTAGTAATTTTCAGTTAGCAAAAAAATATTCTTTAAAGGAATTATTATACGCTGAAACTAAAATATTCGTGAGTTTTATAATATATTCATTTCTTTTCCGTTTATTTTAACTTCCTCAAAACAGAACCTCTGAAAATTAAAGAAATTAAAATATAGAAATAAAATTCATTTTGAGAATAAAAATTCGTTTCTTCGTTTACAGGATTGAAATTAGATCTTTTTACAATTAATTATTTTTACAATTAATTTTCATCAACGTTAATTACAGTCATAATATGTAAATCTTAAAAATAATAGGTAACTTCCGAAAAATTTCGATTTTATTTAATTTGAATTCACACGGAAAATTAACTTTCAAATTAGTATCTGTATATTTACATAAGCTTAAAAACACTATCTTAACTCAGTTTTTTAATTTGCGTAGTGAAGATTCTTTTTTATAAACAAACGCGGAAGTTTCCATTTGTCTTTGGGCAGATATATTTTGAGGAAATTAACTGTTTTATTTGTTGGAATATATAACGGGAATTAAAAAACGATTAAAACTATTTAATAATTAACTTATGTTTTCTGACAATTTTTTTTTCTTTTTTCATAATGAAGTGGGTTGTTTGATAAGTTCATGTAAAGTACAGATATTGCATCACAGCATCAGACTACAAGAAGATTATAGTATTTTATGTGGACATAATGTTAGTTAAATATTGTTATTTATATTATAGTAATCGAGGTTATATTATATTGTATTAATCTATACACTAGGGCTAGTTTGGGACGGACCTCGTTATTTTGAATCACTGTCAGATGATAATAACCACATCTGAGCTGGCATCTCCCCTCTCCCCACCACACCACATCACCAGGAGGATGTTTGGTTTGACGCATTTAACGTGCAACAGACCCCTTTACAAGGCGGTTCTACGGTGGAATCGGGTCTCGAACCTGCAACCCTTCTAGCTCTATCTGCAGTACTTTAATATGCAGCCATTCCTCAGTTAAGGTTTACTAATTCAAGATGATGGACCAGGACTACGATTTCTTCAGCTTGAGATTGAAGACCTTTTATAGTTCTCGGGAGGTGGGACTAGAAGTTTCTAGACAAATCAGAGGGTATATCAGCGAATATCAGTTTCTAGTGGACGAATCGGGAAAATTCTCGATGTTTCTGGTATTTCATTCATTTTGTCGCCAAGTCGCCAATGGTTGTTACGTTTATCGCCAAGCTCTGGGATCATTGACGCGACATCCGATAACATCCAACACATATAACGGTAAATCAGTTTTTCTTATAATGACATTAATCGAGCAGGAAAGCAAAATTACATGTTTATAGCAAATCTTCTTAGACTTTTTGGAAAAGGAGAAACAATAATTGAAAAATATTATGTTTCTCTTTTCTGGATCATTTAATAATTAAAAAGGAGAAAAAACTCCTTAGTTAGGGGAAAAAAGATTTTTTTTTTAAAATATAATTTACTAACTCATACTTTGGTAATTTCATTGACCCTTTGCACTCGAATAGCTCAGGCACTATTCAAGACGGTGCATCATTTTTGACATTTCATTTATTCATTTTTAAAAATTTTGATTGATAAAAGTACTTACAGAGTAATAAGGCGATGTAGATTACTTTTTCAGGAAAATTCAATTTAAAACGATTATGTATATTTATTTTTAATAAACTAGTCGTTGTAAAGGGTATCCTAAAATTAACGCAAGACTTATATATCCCATCATTCGTACTGCAAAGTATTGTCAACTCTATTACCATTTGACGACTGATAATTTAGAGTTAGTATAATTAGAGCCTTACACGGTAGAAAAATATGTTTTCATTGTTGAACAATATTTCAAAAAGAATGAAACTCTGGTGACGACTATTCAAAAAATTGAGTATTGCCCCCTTATTGTCCCCTTATTGCTGGTGTTGTTTAACTCTAATGGATTTCTTTTTATGGTATTATTTAAAGTCAACAAGCCCTCAAGCACGCGTGCATTGAAAGAGTAAATTCAAGGAAATCAATTCTGCTACATTTATACAAAATGGTTATGGTAAATTTAGACAAAAGAGTGCGTAAGTGCCAGCAACGCCTGAGAGGTGTTATTTCATATATAACCCTATTCTCTCTCACTTGATGATTCAATGTAAATGTAAAAATTTATGTAACAATTATTTTGTTCCTGCAATGCCATAGTGGCCCTTTGGCCTAGGTGTTATTCCATACATAACCCTATCTTCTGCATTTGACGATTCAATGAAAATGTAACAATTTATGAAAAAAATTGGGTTTTCTTAAATTTTAATTTATATTTTGAGTTAACACGTTGCCCCATTGTGTAATGTTACATTTTTTTCTAACCCTAATCTATCATCTGATAAAAGGGTTTTTAATAGGTTTGCCAATGCTTTGCTACACGAATGATGGTAAATTCAAATCTTGGGTTAATCTTGGAAGTTCTTTACGAAGTACGCTACTGAATTTTCGGGGTGGATGTACGGATTATAATTTTTAATTGAAAAATTATCTATAGAAACAAAAATGAATGTTTGTCTGTACGTCTCTTATGCCTTCCTAAACCGTTTATCCGATTACGATGAAATTTGGTCAGCTTGTTGTTTACATCTACGGGATGGTTATAGGGGTAGTACAATTATTTAAAATTTTAGAAAAATGAATCTCAACCGCATCTATTTAACAAGAATTAATCTCCAAATAACTCGCAGAGGAGACAATAGATTCTATAAAAATGCTAAATTCAAGTTAAAGGTTAATACTTTGTAGCTATACATAATGTCTTTACAGACTCTGGCCGCGGAGGCCTGGGGGTAAGGTCTCGGCTTCGGAACCAGAGGGTTTCAGGTTCGAGACTCGATTCCACCGAAGACCCGTCGTGTGAGGGGGTCTCTTGCACGTTCAATCTGTCAGGCCAAACGTCCTCCCGCTGGTGTGACGTGGTGTGAAGAGGGGGGGGGGGGGCCAGTTCAGGTGTCGTCCTCGTCATCTGACCTTGATTCAAAATTACGAGGTCCGTCCCAAAATAATTCCGTTCCAAAATAACCCTAGGTTTGCTTTAAAACGGGATGTAAATATAACTAAACTAAACTAAACTAAACTCTACAGACTCACTGGTGTAATGTGGTGACATATTAATAAGCTAGTAACTGCTGCTAGACATGAGCGTTCGATTTTGTCGAATGGATAAGTTACTGGACTTCAAACCCAAACATCGTAAGTTTGATTCTTAGAGGAATTCATCTTACACATTGGCTCGATTCCGCCGAAATCATCGCCGCATTGAGATCCTCATTTTAAAACAACACATATTTCAATACATTTTACTAACCTCTATCTACGAACAGATTAATTGCTTCAGATTCTTTGAATAAAGTTTGAAAAAATATATAAAGGAGGAGAATTTTTCGTCCCCTATTCCAAGAATTTTAATCAAACTTTTCATCATTAATCAAAAAAGAGATAAAATCTCTTCTTGTGTGATTTTGAGAATTTTTTTTCAGCCGAATCTTCTGAGCGTGATAATTTTGCAACCCATAATTTAAATGAAAGATGATGGCATTCACGAAAACAACTACGAAGACAGTTTTTTCTTATTTCGGGAGTTGGAGTTTGATTGAAAAGGACTGCAAATATACAGGAAAATCCCAAATTACATTTAATTCTTCCCTTTGGAATGAATTATTATTATTTTTTCTCTTTTTAAAACAGATCAATCAAAAGGTAATGGAGAGGGGGAGCAGATAGTTTGAGTTTGTGACTGGCACATTCCTAGTTGTTTGAAAACAATTTCATTATGAGACGGATCGTGTTCAAACTTTATGGGAATGCAGTGTCTGCAAATTTTTTTGCTGTTTAAATACAGGGGGTTTCAAAAGGTGGTTCACAAAATTCATGAATAGGTTATATCTACATAGACAAATCTTATTGCAATGAAATACGGGACCATAGACAATAAATGAGTTTCTACCTAGACATTAAGTAAAAGAAATGAATGCACCGGATAAAGTTTATCACATGTATTTAAGGTAATACAGATTAAAATAGCACAATAAATGCAATTGCTTGAATAACAATATTATTCATTATATATAACATAAACGTGTGATTGATAATGCAATAGAACCATCAAATAATATAAAAATGCAAGAGTAACTAAAGTATTTAAAGTTACTATTGAAATATTTTGTTACCCAAAGCAACGCACGTTTCTCATGTTTCTATTCCATCAATTCAACATTATCGCAATACATCTGTGTTATTCATTTTAATTTGGTATATCATTTTATTAGAATAAGCTCATCGACAATGGGACCTTCATAACAGACATTTAATTACAATTGAGCTCAAAATTTAATTATTGCAATTGCTTTAGTTCCAGTTTCAGAAAAACAGGAAACACTTATTTACCACCCCATTAGTTTCAGGTAGGAAAAATCTCTGCATTAGCTATCCATTTTCCAAATGTCTCAACAAACAACACCGACTCATTCAACCGAATTAACTCATAATTATGTTCTTATAATGACTGAAAGCTGCATTTCGATTCTTACTGGTTCCAAGAAAGTGTTGTTTAACTATTACAGTAAACTCTCGCTACAACGATACCCGATACAACAATAACTCCCTCTACTACAATAATGTTTTGTGGTCCCGGTGATTTTGCATATAAACTAATGTTAATCTCCCCTCAATATTACGATATTCTCTAGAACAATAAACCTCTGTAAAACGATTTTTTCAATCTAAATTTCAGTATTATTTTCTGCCTTTATAGTAATATTTTGATTTTCAAATGCTTTTTTTTTCGTTTTCTTTTGTTATTTTTTCCGTCTATTAAGACTCATTGTGGATATTCAACTTATCTCTGAATAAATAGCTAATGTTCAGATTTCAAAACAGATGAAGACCACCCTTTTGGGAATTGGAGTTGGTGAGGGGAGGTGAAGTGTAAATGTATGCCTAGTCTCATTTCCCAGTAAGCTTTAGAATTCTGATAAGGTTTAAGGACATCTAGACCTGTCTGGTCACCTTGTCACAGAACAAGTGCCCTTTGTTAGAGGAACAGGGGGAGATGGAGGCGAGGTGTTGTTAAGTGACGTCTGAAAAGTGAGTTCAAAGGTTGTTTTATAGTCTTTAACGATTTTGAGTTCTACGCGAAACATTTGGTTTAAACTTTCTTTCACGCGATATTGTTCCCTAAAGGCCTTATCACACGGTGAAATGTCGCCAGCACTTTTCCGTTTCTACCCTCAAAAACCGGTCAAGCAAGTTTCATAATCGACAACTTATTATGAAGATGATGATGATATTGACGATGATGATAATACAGGTCCATCGCAGTCCTTATTGTCATCCCAGGAAGCTCTTCAATCTGTGAATTCCCTGCGGACATTTTTTTCAAGCCTTCCGTCGGCAAATGAAGAACATTTTCGTGCACTTGACTCAATGCATACAGTATTGGTGAATTTAACAGTTAAAAAAAATGAATAAACAAACAAAAATATTGGATTATTTTCAATAAAAAGTATTTTCAGGTATGTGAATATTTCTGCGCTTATTTTCTGAGTTTATCTTATTTATTTATTTTTTTAGTATTTAAACCACTATTATTAGTATTTTACAAATTAATTTCTTCTAAATATAGACTTAAAAGTAGTATCTTATGCACCTTAAACTAATAATAATAATAAAAAAAAAACTCTTATTAAATGCTCAAAGTATGTGGGCCCTCGATATAACAATATGCCTCTCTACAACAATATATTTATTTGGTCCCTAAAATATTGTTGTAACGAGGTTTCACTGTATTAACTCATAATTAGTCTCCTAAAGTCAGGCTGGCCATCTTTGTGGTGTGGTGGGTTCTATGTACCCATGCCTCACGACAAAGGGGGGCATTGTGATTAATAATTAGTGTCCTGAACAATAATGATGCTACAATACTAAAAGTCTACAAGCTTGTTCCTATGTGGCTGGTTGAGCAACTACTGACGCCTTTATTAGGCAAAGATCGCTGTAATACCTATAAAAAGGCGGGAAAATTTCATTTATGAATGAACAAATCTCCTCCAGACAGAGCAGCGGGCCCGGCGCCCAGAAGTCGAAGCTGAGTTGAAATTAACCATCAGCTATCTACTTTTGTCTGCATCTAATGTAGTATTTTTTACATGAGAATATGTGCATCTTTGTTTATATTTTGTTCAAACAAAAAGCAAAACTATAATAAATTAAGCGGTCAATTCCCAGCATTGCACATTTTGGAAAGAATTTCTATAGCGATTAAATTTATGTTTAGGGTTTATTGAAGTGACTGGAGAAGGACTAGAAAAAGATCTATTCGAGGATCTACAAAGTGAACTTTATTTAAATACTAGCCACCTTTGGCGATCAGCTGGTTTGCTAATCTTACTGCTGTTTAAAATTATCAATTAAATAATTTGAATTTTTGTCAATCTGATGGCAACATATTGATAAAAGATGATATTTTACCTTTTCAATCGTAACCTGCTCGCGAAGATTAAATTTTATTGTTTTGTCCGAAATATATTGTTGAAAAATATAGTTAAAATATTTCTTTAAAAATTCATTAAAAGTAGAAGCTTAAGTTATATGTTAAAAACATTGATAGCAATAGAAAGGTAATTATTTTTTATCTTTAATTTGATGCAAAAGTCATCTATGTGCGATGATAATTTCGGAAGTTATAGCGGGAAAACGTCGAAATTTCGCTTAATTTTTAATTAATTCAAATTCTAATTAAAAATTCGATGAAATGGCTCCGATGTGCACATTCCCGACCTTCAAGGTATACATATACCAAATTTATTAGCTGTGGGTCCAACGGTTTGGCCTTATAGAGCGCCAACACACACACACACACACACACACATATTGCAATATATACTAATTAATAGTTATAATGATTTATTTCCAAAAGTAACTGTTTAAAATTTTTCTTGACATTGCTTGTTTCTATAATAAATACTAGCCCTCTTTCAGAAAATTAAAATTAATAAAAGATTTTCTACGGTCAAGCATATAGGTATAACGATTAAACGTTCTTGCTATACTAAATATTGAAAAAAAAATTGTCATTATCCTGGAGTAATTAATAGAAAAAAACAAAACAAAATCAAGCATTAAACCAATATGCAAATTTTCGTTGTTGTTGTTTTTACTTTGTTAAACATTTAGGGCCCCAAATGGTTTCTTGCATCCGGGCCCCTTCATAGAGAAGGCTAGATCTGCCTATACTGCAATATATACTAATTTAATAATACCAGCGGGTGACCGAGCTCCGCTCGGAGAAAACAGGTATCGAAGCTAACTCGAAGATTTAAATTTTCAATTGTGATTTATCAAAACAATACATGCCATAAGAAAATTTGTGAAACCACTGGTGAAAAGATAACCGGTTAAAGTGCACCATTGTAAACTATTCTAAACAAAGTTAGAGTTTGGAAAGGGAACTATTCTATACAAAGGTAAAGTAAAGGTAAACATTGAAGTGTGTTGAAGTTCAATATTTTTGACAAATTTATTTAGAAA
>JAPMOQ010029745.1:1447715-1462774 GCA_026543055.1 Argiope trifasciata | reverse complement strand
TATCTTCGTAAACAAATAACTGAAAAGTTTTCTTATGGGTCCTTAGAATACATTTTGCAAGATTTATATGAAATCTTCATTCTCTTAAACAGAGCTAACGATTTCGATTTCCTTTAACCACCGAACCATCCTTCTTCGAGAAGGGGGACAACCTTTCAAAACGAATCGATTCATCAAGGGTAGAGGCACTCACTTTTCCAATTACCGCTGTTCGGGATCATTAAAAATGGACAAACCCCGTCGAATGCAGATTTAATGAATGTCCAAAGGTACACCGCAAACGGATTCGCCACTCAAACGACGGATAAATACACCGTTAATTGATAGCGGGAACTTTAAATTTGAGATGAGATTTTGAGTTTATTGAAGGGTTTGGAAGGCAATAAATTGGCATCTTGAAAATTGCGTTGAAAATGATTTTTGACAGTCGGATAGCTGTTGCACAGGCAAAATATGCTTAATGTTTATAGAGATGGTTATTAAAGTTGGTTTCGTGAAATTCGATATTAAATAAAACCCCTTCTATCCTATGCTAGTAGTCTTATTTTCCATACAGGGAATATTAAATTTGAGATCGTATTTGGAGTTTGTTGAAGTATTTTAAAGGGAGTAATTTGACAGGTTGACAAATTAGAAATTTGAATGAAAATGCTTGTTGACATCCATATAACTACTGATTAAATAAAATATGTTTAAAGATTATAGCACTGGCTATTATAGTATATTTTGTGAAATCTTATATTAACCCGTAACTGTAGACATGAATTATTTCACGCGGCCGGTTAAAATGACTCTATTGTTGCTTTTCCTTTTTATGTCTGGTAAATAATATTGGACTTTTGGAAATGCCATACATTCTGAAAATATATTAATTACCCAAAATATTTAAAATGTTGGATTATTGTTATCAAATATTGGACAGGTGTTATAAGATAAAGCTAAAAAAATCTCATAATGAGTGTTTATTTCGCATCTTAATACTCTTTAACGTATTTAGTATTAATTGAGTATTTTCTGAACAAACCAAAATAAAGAATACAGCATTTTCAAATATTACTAGGGGGCTCCACTCCCTGCTCGCCAACCCCCAGGAGCTGCTAATGCAGTTCTTCTAGGATCACTTCGCAGTCTAAGCTCCCTTCCCTCGCTCGGGATCTACTGAACCACTTGAGTCTAGCAAAAATATATTCAAACAGTTTATTCCAAAATGCGATTAAACAATGACAGACAGAAAAAAAGTGCGAAGAAAAAGTAACTCGAAAATTGAACCTTTGAAAAGTTCCTTGTAAACCCAAGTAACTTCTCATTTAGGAGCTATATAAATCCACCACAGAAACAAATTCAAAAGAAAAAAAATGGCGCTTTGCTCACCAAATTTCAAATTTGTGAACTATATCCCAAAAACAGAGTTAAAGATATTTACAAAAAATTGTTTGAAAGCAGCTATATTCGAATTCAGTTTATTCCAAAAGAGGATAAAAAAATGTAAGGTAAAAAGTACACTTGAAATTGAACCTTTGGAACGACTGGATCTTATGTATGATTCATGAGAATTTTTATTTGCCCAGTCTTCTCTTTTTCGACGACTTCGTTTTAAAATTGATACGGCACGAATTATAAACATTGTAACAAATTTTGTCCTTTAATATTCAAACACTTTCGCTTGAAATCTTATCAAATCGCGTGTTGATGTTACCGAGTAAGGTCGAAGTTCTACCCAACTGCGATGAACAAATTCAGTCTGATTTTGAGTCCACATAAGCGTTTTATATATACAGATTTCGAATGAAATCTTTTCAGAAAACTCTACCTGTCTGATAGTAAGCAAAAAAGTGAGCACGAAAAGAACAGAAACATAAAGAGATGTACAAATAAAATTTAAAATCTGCATTGAAAATAGTTATCAAACTAACGAATACATATCCGTATTACATTACAAAACCATTAGCCGTCTGGAATACATATTTTTTGTCTTGACGTTTGTGTATTCATTGCATGTTAAAGATTAATCGCTTGAAAAATGCACCAAAGCTCCCCCGCTAGTTGATTCTTTCTAGAATACTTAAGAATATTTCTTTATTCTTTTTGATATTCAAATATAAAGTAGTTTCAAAGACAAAGAGAATGACTCCATAAATAACAACAAACATTTTGAAGAATAACTCTGTTATACTCATGAGTTCGTACGCAAGACTTTTTTCAATCTACTGTTAATAGATCAATTTGAAAATAACGAGATGACGATTGTATTCAAGGAAAAAATATCACTTGATAGTCAGAGCTAATGAACAACGCGATATCATTTTGACTCCCGTTTCCGAGTATGGGTAAAAAAACTTCCCACGTCCAATATTGGTTGTCCTGTTTGTCATTCTGTCTATAGTTATGAAAAAGATGCATTCCAATTTCAGGAAACTTGATTTTGATGTATTCTTTTAAAACAAATTAAATGAGTATTGTCACGTAGATAGAACTCAAGAAGACACAGGAAGTAGAGGGAAATCAATTTATTAGCTCAACTCTGAATTAAGAACACTGTGACTGAGAGAATTTCAGCTTTCATACAAGTAGGGAAAGTTCCAGAATACCTTTTTGGAGACAGTAAAAAGTCCAGAGTACTTATCTGGTAAAATAAAGAAAGGTCCAGAATCTTCTGGAACACGAAACAAAGTCTATTGGGACACGAACGCTGATCTCCAGTCTATGAGTCCAACGTCATAATCATTCTGCTATGCAAATACAGTTATGTTTCGTTTCAATGCGGCAATATGATGAAAATATAATTCAAGATGTTTCAAATAATGATCTTGTATTTCTAATTCTCTATTTCGGAAATTCTCTGCAATCTGCAATCTGAAAGGAGTGCAATTTTGTAGAAGGATTTTCGAATTTTGGCTCCTAATAGAGAGCATTTTAATAATTTTAGCATAATAATTTTAGCATTTCCTTTTTGCCTCCAGATTTAACAAATTTTTTCGACATGTCGCCAAAGTTTGTAGTCAAATGACGATGGATTTTGATTTGATATCCATTCACTACAACTATAAATATATATTTTAAACAACGAGATGTTGTAAGAAAGAGATATTGTAAATTTATCGCAATATAAGCTTAATCAGATCAATTTTGCTTTGATATTTTTGCTTATTTTTTAAATTACATAATAAAAGGAGCTTTTCATTATTATTATTTGGAAAATCTGATTTAAAGAAAAAAATTGTATATCTCAGAATTGTAGTCTGATGGTGGGAGTAAACATGAAGTAACAGAATTTGTTCCAAGCGAACTAGCTGAAGTATGATTTCACCAACATAAAATATTGCACCCCTGACTCAAACTGACATTGCTGTATGCATACTCTTTTCATTCTTAAATCTTTCTGAACATTTTGAATCAACATTTAAATAAATCAATCGATTATTTAGGATAAAATTCTAAAAATAATATAGTACATTATACTGTTACTACGACATTCGGAAGTATACTATACAGTTGCTGCAACAACAGTACCGCACAGCTGCAAAGAAATTCGGAAGTGCGCTCCATAGTTGCTGCGACAATAGGAAATTCACTACACTATTGTTGCGACATTCGGAAGTATACTATACAGTTGCTGCAACAACGGTACCGCACAGCTGCAAAGAAATTCGGAAGTGCACTCCATAGTTGCTGTGACAATAGGAAATTCACTACACTATTGTTGCGACATTCGGAAGTATACTACTCAGTTGCTGCGGCATTCTTCCCCTCATCTGGGCTTCCTGGTTCAGGCATGGTTGCTCCTTTTCTGTATTCTATCCATGAGGTAAGTGAATGTGCCCCCCCCCCCTGTAAAATAGGGTTGAGGAAAGAAATGTGACACATGAAGTAGCTAAGTCGTACTCTCGACCCCAGTTGGAGCTACAGTAAAAACAAAGGACTCTCACTGGACTTAAATAGCTGGCAGATAATTGCCGGCGAGACTTTAAAGTGCGTTAAGTTACAACACAGTATATAAAATTTTGGAGGAAAAAATAATTACAATGTTTCATTTTTTACAAACGTTAAGCAAATTAAATTAAATAACAGTGCGTGAAAAGCTAGCTCTGACGCCATTGTTAAAAGTGGCTAAAAATATCTCAATACGACAAAAGATGTTGGAAAAAAATAATATGCCTAGCTTATTAATTTTTAGAAAACTATGAAAAATTCCTTTCTAATTTTAATTAAGAGTTCTAGAATTAATATCGTTAATGGATACAATTATTCAATTTTTTTTTTGCTTTTCTAATATGAATAGTAATAAGAATTGCTACAATAGTTCATCTTGGTATAAAAAAATCCGCCATTAAAAAGTCTTTTTTTTTTCAAAAATAAAAATGTCGGTGTCAGGAACTTTTGTTATATTTTTGTGTCAATATTTATCCACAATTTTTTCCGAGTGATCAATTGAAATCATCCAAGTGTACTGAATATCACATTCTTAATAAAAAAAAATCTGACTTTAACGTAATATTGTCAAAAAACAAAGAATTTTTCTGTTAAAAGGAACAGCAAAAATTCATTTTAATTTTAATCTTCAAACGCAAAAATGTCGCGAATTCCTTTTAATTTTTAAATATATTTTTTTAATCATTTTTCCCTCTTGGTTTAATTTTTCATTCTTCATGGGAATGTGAATAATTTAGTTACTTTGAAGTGGAAATAATACTATTATCCAGTTATCTAACATCTTTTAAGCAGCGATTATTTTTTTAACATAAACAAAAACTCACGGAATATCAAAAGAATTAATTTCTACAAAAGTAAAATTTTAATCTCATGCATTTTTCATATGAGTTAACATGGGATTTCTATAGCAAAAACAAAGACCTTTTTTAAAGTGTAAAAGTGATTAAATTCTAAATTATGCTCTTTAAATGAAGAAAAAAAATTCTTTGTTATGAGAAAAACGCTCTTTTTCTTAATTCTTAGCAATTTCTGCTTTTTAATGTGCAATGTAGCGTGAATAAAGCATCAAGTGAATTAAAAATATTGACAGCTATTTCTGAAAGCTTATGATATTACTTCAGATTTTTTTTATCAAATGAGAACATGATGGTGTTTTAGTTTAAAGTTTTGAAGTCGGTGCATTGTCATCTGGCGATTTATCACTTTTGAAGCACTATATATGCATATATAACACATTAAATTTTAAGTTTTTCAAAACGAAAAAAAAGTTTGGGTGTATAATTTTGAAATAAAAAAAAAAAACCGTCGTCTTTTTCAAACCGTTTTAAGCTTATTTTTTCACGAAAAAAATTCTAGCCTATGAAAAAAAAATTGGAACTTGATTGATTTTGAAATGGTAAAAAATAATCGCGTTTTTCAATGTTATAATGTGAGTGTTATGAGAAATGCTGTTTATCTGTAGTATTAATATCACTCGACTTAAAAATTAATGTTTTGACATGATAACTTAAAATTTGCGATAGCAGCTTTCAATTTTTTTTAAAGATTAATTTTTCTGAATACTTTGATTAGAAATACTTATTTGGGAGTTGAAATAATTATTTAAAATTAAAAGTAAAATTTATATCGCTATAATTCTTCATAGTTTTAAGCTTTGTTGGTTGACTTTTTAATTATTTAAGGATTTACTAAACAAATAATTGAATAATGATTACCAAAATATAGAGATTATATTATTGGGAAAACAGAAATTATGAGATTTTAAAGATTAGCAAATGAGAAGAATATCAAATTGATTAAAAATAAAGGATGCGTCCTAAAATTAGCGCAAGATTTCACCTTGTCACCATTCGTGCAGTAAAGTATTCGCAACCCTATTAAAAAACTATAAGAGAGCTGATAGTTTAGAATGATTGAAAATGGAGCGTTACACGGTAGAAAAAAATGTTAATGCAAGATCTGAATTAAATAAATAACATAGTTTTTTTTCCCTTAAATTGTTATATTTCCTCAAATCGTAAGGTACTCAGGATAGGGTTATGTTTAGAATAAAAAATAGGGCAAATGCCTCTATGTATTTGTTGGCACGTACGCACTCTTTTGTCGAAATTTTCTATGACCGTTTTGCATAAATGTGGTTGAGTTTGGTTGAATTTTCTTTTTTAATGCACGCATGTTTGCTTGTATAGATTTCTGTTTTCAAATATCCTTCCAATAAGAAATCTTATGGTGTTAAATCACATGATCTAGGGGGCCAATTCTGAAATTTTCGAACTGTGGCCGTTAGAATTTCATTAAAAAATATTGTTCAACCATGAAAATACGTTGTTCTATTATATAATACTTCAATTTTGTTAATCCTAAATTATCAATTATCAAATGTTTTTTTAAAAATAGAATTGCCAACAATACTACACAAATGATGGTAAATTCAAATTTTGCATTACATTTTGATATTCTTTAGAATTCGACTAGGAAATTGATTAAAAATAAATGATATCTTTCTATATAATGTCAAGTTGAATGATATAATATATTAAATAAGAAAAGATAAATTGGATTATTAGAACTTATCCTGTCTGGTACTTATCAATTTTCCTATGATACAGAATCGAAGAATCCGCGCATTCTTTAACAAACCATAACATAGCAGACATTCTTTTTTCTAATGTAATAAGTATCAATTTCTTCGCAGAAATATAGATTGCCTAAGCAATAATGCCTAAGAGCTAATAAATAAAACATTAATTTTGGTATTTCAGAAGAGCAATGGACGGAAAAAGAATGGATAAAGTATTTGTCCATAAAGATAAATTGTTGCCAAAGGGAACAAGTTATTCTAGATTCGTTTACCATCAAAAATGAATTTATTACCATCATAATATTTTTTATAATACTAAATATTAATTTTTTTTAGATGTTCTTGTAACACAAATTCGAAGCATTTGTGCTCTAAATTTTGATGAATTTTCGCGTCCCAGATTTATTTTACTTTAAAACATTGATTTCAGAATATTTTTTAATTTTATCATTAAATCTTTCTGTCAATCAATGAGGACTATAATTAAGAAGCTTCGAGTTAGATTGCATTTAGTAGGTGTCTTTTATACCAAATTTGTACATATCTTCCAAATTTCGAAGAAATCTGTCTGCCTCTGTATATAGTAATTCAAAATGTAAAGATAGTTAAATTTTATGTAAAATATAGTTCTGTATCATATTTTGAATACAGTTCATCTGAAGACTGTCATCTGTCCATCGGTACAAATGTATGTATGCAAATGTGGTTACTTAATGGTTTAGATGAATGAAATTTGGTAAGTGATTTTGCTATTACAATTACATCTCTTCGTCAATTTTTGAGCAAGAGAAATACGTCAGGTCAAATATCCTTTCGTTTGTGTACAGATGAAGCATTAAGTGAGGGGGTGAAGGGCCAGCTCAAATGTTGTCCTTGTTATCTGACCACAATTCAAAATAACTAGGGCCGCCCAAAACATCTTGGTGTTACTCTAAAATGGAACGTTAATATTACCAACTAAACCAAACTAACTGTGTCATTTCTTTGCATCAGACAACGGCAAAATGCAAGCCCAAAATATACTAGAAATTCTCCATTATACTACGAAACACAAAATGTTCATGTGATGGATTTTCGGCTCTGGTTGGTATAATGCCTCTTAATCATACCAAGCTGAATGAGATTTAGCTCTTTCGAATGAAGGCAGAAGTGTGCTCCTTTCGTTGTTAAGGAGCAACGCTCAGATGAAAGAACGACTTTGCACGAACACACACGACACAACCCTTTTTAGGGGATGGTCGAACTCATTCATCCATCCGCAAGTTAGACTTTAGATCATAATTAGAGACCGACTCATCCCTGATTCAGCATCCCCAGAGGTATCATTTGTTAAGGGAACTTGGAGGACTTTGCAGTCACGACCTATTGAACGGGCCCCAACTGCCATTAGCCAACACGGCGGTCTTTGGCCAAGACGAGGACAGAACTCTCTACCTTTCGGTTGCGAAACGGACACTCTACCAACCAGGCTACCGTGGCATGCGATGGATTTTAAAAGCAATAATCAGAGCATTCCTGGAGTGTTCTTAATTCCAGCAAATCTAGAACCAAAGTCAAGGTTGAAATTTTTTATGCAGATGGGATGAATATCTTTGTTAGGATGTAAGTAGGAAAGCTTCGGGGAAATCGCTTCCGTTAGCTTTATTACTTATTCCAAAATTCACCTCATACTTTCAATCAGTGAAAAAATGGAAATAAGTTGATCAGTAACAGGAATGTTCGGAATGTGCATCTCGGAACAAGCTTCTTGAAATTTTAATTATTTAAAAATGAAACTAAATGTCAGCCTTTTTTGACTATACTTTCCGGAAAGTTTACAATAACAAAATAAACAGCAAATTTTAGATTTTTTTAAAAAATTTCTTAACAGTGATATCAATTTACTTGACAAATTTTTGTCTGTTTTTAATTATTTTTAAAAATTATTTATCACAACATATATTATTGTAGAAATGAAATTAGAAAATCAAAATTGTGGGTAATCAAAACAAACTCAAACTGGTAATCCACCCGCCTTTAAAGCCCATGAAAAATCCGGACAGCGCGACAACATTAGTGATAACTCAGATTGAGTCCTAAGAGTCCTCGTCGGCCAAGGCGCAACCTCTCCCAAAGGAAGCAAGAAGCGTCATCATTAGAGTTAGTTATTCCATAGAATTTTCGTAATCATTAGAGCAGCGGGAACCAACCACCATACCGGAAACTTTTCATCTCTACAGTCTGAAATGCCACATGTGGGATGATAATCAAAATAACAATATTGATCTTATTTTTTCGTGGTGAATAGATTTTAGTATAAAGAGTACATTTAATTAATTTTTAAAAAAATTTTCTGTAACTTACAGTTGAAATAAGAATTCAGTTAATAATTACAATTCAGTACAATTTTTTATTTTTATTTTTTTTGTTTCTTACAATTAAAATAAGAATTGAGTTGAGTACTTATAACTGAATTCAATTTTTTTTTGTTATTTACATTTGAAATAAGAGTTGAGTTGAATAATTACAATTGAGTTCATTATTTTTAAATTTTTGTTACTTACATTTGGAATAAGAGTTGAGTTGAATAATTACTATTGAGTTCATTATTTTTAAATTTTTGTTACTTACATTTGGAATAAGATTTGAGCTGAATAATTCCAATTGAGTTCATTTTTAAAAAAAGTTTTGTTACATACATGAGCTAAATAATTACAATGGAGTTCAAGTACATTGAAAAATGTATGAGCTTTTTTGTGTGTATGTACATGCCTTTTTATATATGATACATACTATCGATCAATATTTGAAATTTGGAAGTATTTTTTTGAAGAAATTATTGAAAAAAAATTACACAAATTATTTATTTAAAATCTTTAGGAACCATTAGTTCCAAATAACTAACTGATCAATAAAGGCAGGTTACTGGTAAAAATTCAGCTATTTGAAATTTTAAATTCTTTTAATTCGCACACTCCAAAATTTGATTGCTAAGAAACTGATTGTTTTATTTCTTTACACCACCTGATATTGAGAGTCTTATTTAAACTGTTCATAGCGCAATTTTTTATTTTCATTTCCCTAAACAATGGTATTTCTTTCTTTTTTAGTAAAACCTGTTGCCTTAAACCTTAAAATATTTTTTAAATACTATCAGAAGTATTTGAATTCGTTTTTTTATTATTCAAAAACATTCAAAATTAAAATAAATTGGTTTCCTGATATAAACGACAAACAAATCTCCAAAAAAAGTATCTGCTCCATACAAATAAATCCCAATGGAATAAAAAGACAGCCAAACGATAAATTCGCAGGAACTGGTGTTAAAATGAGATTTTAATTTCACACTTTTACGTAGGCGTTTGTTCTGCAGTTTCTTTATTGGTTTTGTTCTCTAACAAAAATGCTCTTAGCTTCATTATTATTATGATTATTATTATTTTATTCTTAAAATGTATCGTCTGATGTTTAATTTAACGTCACGAAGAATAGTTTTTTTAAATCATGTTTCCTAAAAATTTGTTTTAACAAAAAATGCAAACGATTTTTCATTAAACAAACAATGCAAACGATTCCGTCATTGTTATGATTTGTTTTAATTGTATTTCAACTCTGTTTTGTAATATAAACAAAATGTGATTAAATCGTGCATTAGAGAGCGTGGATTTGTTCTAGCTAAATTAAGGAAATTTTCTGGTTTATTAGCATTTAAGTATTCCAATGCTTTTCGCGAGAAAAAGAACAATTTATCAAGTCACAAAAAATCTCTCACTGACATACTTCAAAAAAGGCAATTTAATTATCACAGTTCATTGGAATAAAACTACACTTTAAACATGATTGCGAAACAAATCGGCGAATGCGTAATTATTTCGTTATTAAATTAATTAATAAATCAAATGAAGTAGCTACAGAATGTAGCTAGGAAATTTTATTCAAAGAGGTTTTCTCCTTAGGGAGTCTTTTTTTTCACACTGTTCTAGACGGTTGGAAACATTCGTAATAAGAATTTACATTTAAAGTGAAAGAATTCTTCTCAACGGGAGAAGCGGAATATCTTAACACTTTGAATAATTTAAATATTGGGGCAATTTTAAAGAGCTTTCAATTTAGAAATTTAATGCATAATAAGTGGTACTCTAAACTTAAATAATATGTTGCTCCTTTTCTTCAAATTATTGTCACTTGTATATTGAATACGCATTATTATAAATTTTTTATAATAAAAAATATCAATTTATCTAATAATGGAGAATGGGTTTGCAGATGCAAGGTCATTATTTCGCACTATGAAATAAGGGATGTATATTCCGGATCGATATTTTATTTTTGAAATTTCAATTTGAATTGCATTTAATTTAAAACTAATCTGAATTTTGGGAAGTTATCGTTTTTCCACGATTACTCTAGAAAACCTTATTGCATAAAATTAGTTTTATACAATAGGAAATTAAACTATTTTTTATGCAAATATAAAAATTTCAAATTAAAATTACATTTATAATTATTAAAAAATTACAATTTGCATTTCTTTAATGAAACCAAACTAACTGCCGTGCAGATACTTTAAGAATATCGATATTTATTTTCAAAAATATGTTTTTTTTACATAGTTTCAAAAATACTTATCATTGTTTGAATGAAATTCAAAACGATTTCGTTGTTTCATCAAGTCTATATACAACCCCAATGTTTCATTTATTATTTTTAATGTTTAGAAGGAAAAAATAATATTTATTAATTGCTCAGATTATAGAGGAATTTAGATAACGGAATCGCATAACAACAAAATACAAAGTAGAATCTAAAATAGATAAACCCAATTTAAGGACAGGACTCGATTCCGTTATGAAAGTTCGCGAGTAGAATAAGTCGAATGGGTATAAATCCATTAAAATAATATGGCTTTAGTGTATAGTGCAGTTTAATGCTTGAAATTATCACAAACATAAGTTGTAAATAAGCCATTCAATCCAATTGAAGCACAGCCAATATTTGCGACATCGCTAAAGAGGACTATTTTAGTAATATTAAAGTTAAGACGAACAAAGCTTATACTATTAGGTAGGTATCCGACTACGTTTAAAATACTGGTTATCGACCACATTGGATAATTATTTTTGATTGTTATTTCTTGTAGTTCAGACTTTTCTCTTTCCCAAACAGTTGATCTTTTCTAGGAAAAAGAAGGCTTGAGCTGTCTCCCACACTATCATCAACACTTATTTTTCATTTAAAATTTGTTTTTACTTTTCTCAAAACTTTAATGTTTATAAATTATTGTAATTTCCATAATTCTGTACCACTGGACAACGCATTTTGGTTGAATTGATTCATTGCATAGATTTCATTGTCATTATAACGGTTCTTTCAATATTTCTTTTAAATAGTACTACAGTTTACTTCTATATTTTTAATTTTTTGTAAACTTTCAAACTCGTTCTCAAGCACTTTGATAAAATCGGTAGATCATAAAGTCTTAAATATGGTATGAATTCTGATGCACTTATCTTAATTTTAATATAAAACTAAATCTTAGAAGAAATAATTAAGAATAAGAATTAAGAGTAAGTTGGAAATTTTTTGATCAATTTGAGTTTGTAGCAGTTACATAACTCTTGTCTAGATGGCAATGTCTGATAAGTCTATCCCATATGCCATCCCATAATGCATTGTGAGTGTAATCTGAATGAGATGGGATACTGTGCCTTACAATTGCAAACATGAATGTCTTGTTATGTTTTATCTTTGTATTTGTAAGGGGGTAAATGTGGCTATTAAAGAAATGGAAAGAAAACATATAAAAAAGAAAAGTCCTATTGCTTCCTGCACAGACCATAATAATCTACATTCCACCAAAAAGTTCTATTAAAAGATTTCATGTCTTATACTAATTGATCTCACACTTATTTCCGTAAGTAATTCGTGTGGTTTATTATGATGGTTTACGTTGAAGAACTTTATAAAACGCATTAAATAAAATTAATCATTATAAATGTAAACATAATTTTTTTTTGCAGAAATAAGAGTAAAAGTTCAGATACATAAATGTAAACATTAAAATGAATAATTTATTTTCATTCAATATGTAAGCGATTGATAATCTTGTTAAAAATAATCTTTGTATGGCGCAATTTCGCTTACCTCCATAGTTTTATGAAAAACAATGGGCCGCGGTAGACTGGTTGGCAGAGTGTCAGTCCCACAACCGGCAGGTAACGAGTTCTGTCTTCGTCTCGGCCAAAGACCGTCGTGTCGGCTAATGGCAGTTGGGGCTCGTTCAATAGGTCGTGACTGCAAAGTCCTCCAAGTTCCCATAACAAATGATACCTCTGGGGGTACTGAATCAGGCATGAGTTGGTCTCTGATTTGAATCTCAATTCTGACTTGCGGATGGATGAATGAGTTTGACCCCACCCCTTCAAAATGGGTTGTGTCGTATGTGTCGTACTTTCACCTTAACGGTGCTCGTTAACAACGAAAGACGCACACTTTTACCTTCATTCGAAAGAGCTCCGCTCATTCGGGCTTGGTATGACCAAGTGGCATTAGACCGACCGATGAAAAATCATACATGTATTTTTAAATGCATATATTTTTCCCTCAGAATTTTATTGCATTAAGAACTAAATTTTACTGCAATGCTCATATGCTCATTCCTTATTATAAAGTTTAGAAATATATACATACAAATAGATGGATATTTCTATTATATTACATTTTTATTAATGTACTTTGTTTTCACTGTTGCAACGTTGCCTACTAGTTAAGTTTCGGCTTCAGTATCGGTGGATTTCAGGTTCTACACGCGATTCTACAGACAAACCACTGTGTAAGCAAATCTGGTGCACGTTAAAGACACTGGGGTCAAATACCCTCTCGCTGGTGTAATGCAGAAATTTGGATAGGAGGCTGCTAGTTCAGGTATCATCCTTGTCATCTGAGAGTGACTCAAAATTAAATAACCCTTATTGTTGCTTTAATATAACTAATCTAAAAGCAAAATTTATTTTTATTACTGACAAACAAAGTTTTCAAATGCTAGAATTCATCAAAATATTAGTATATAATTTTATGATGATTATGGCACTATCTTGCAAGAATTAGAAATTATAAAATTTGAAATATGTTGAATTATCAATTATTTGAATATTGTTTGAATTATCAAATGTGAATTTGAAGATATGAAAGAAGGGTGAAAAATTCTTCTTGAAATATTTATTATTTTTTTTAGATCATAACAATTATTTAAACTTTGAATTTTCATCAAACATTAAAGGATTCGAATCCTATATTAAAAAATGAAACTAAAATTAGTCTTTAAAATCAAAATAACATACATAAATTCAAACTTTTATTTTTAATTTCCGCTTTAACAGATAAAATCCTATTCTCGAAATAAGCGAAACGATGACACGGAATTTTCTTCCTTTGATGTTCCAAGCTGCGTAATTAAGTTTCTTTGATCTCGGGAAACGGTATCGTTTGGCACGACACGGAGTCGCTTGGTGATGTCTTTGAATTAGAAGCTGGAAGATTATCTCTAATGGAATAGATATCCCCGGATGTTTATAATGATACAATCTGCTTAATCAGGGCATTTATGCGTCAATCCGTAAGCATGCTCATGCTGGATTGCATGAATAAAGATAGGATTACATCACAATAAATTTTTAAGGTAATTTTAACGTATCCTTCAACCTTTTAAGTTACTGACTGAGAATAATATTAAATCCTTCATATTTAGAAATATATTTAACATTTTTATATATTTCTGATGAATCATTTTAGTACTTTAGAATGCTGAATAATATTATTTATTTCATTTAATTCAGAAAAGGAGCCGTTTTAGTACTTAAATACGTGATTGTAGTTATTAAATCCTAAAAATTAATCTTAGAGCTTTTGCTATCAAATGGCCTTTATAATAATCGCCACGTTATACATATGTTTAAATATTACTTCATCCAAGATGGTGGGTGAGAATCGGTGTGTGATGTCAAAGGATTAATTAAACTAATGTTTGAATTAATAAATACAGCTAATACATTCATTTTAAATGCTGGATTTCGTTTACTGCTTTCAATCCATGTTTGTTATTTTAATCTGTTGATTGTTTGTGGGATCTAAAGGATTTTTGCTTTAATCGTGTTCTAACAGTTATTTTCTAATCCATCAGAAATTGGCCCAGTTGCTAAAATAATTTAAATGAACTAAGCAATATTAAATGGAATTTTAACACAAAATTCTATTTAATGTTGCTTAGCTCAATAGATGTTCTCCTGAAAAAGCTTCACAATCTGAATTTTTATATCATTTCCCTCTTCTATTAAACACAGTAAAGTAGTTTTAATATTTTAATTAGAAAAACTTTTCATGGACTAATTTTTGAAATTTTGAATATTATTATTTTATATGATAATTGTGTTTAAAGTAAGCTTAAGATATTAATAGATTATATATTTAAGTAAAGCCTAAAGATATATAGATTTGTATTGGAAAATACTAGACTGATTAGAATTACGAGTTTATGGACGAATTCTGAATTGGCTTGGCATAATTAAAAATT
>JAPMOQ010029745.1:1434621-1447705 GCA_026543055.1 Argiope trifasciata | reverse complement strand
ACATTAGAAAGCACAAAAATTACCGAATACTTTCATACATTAGAAAGCACAAAAATAATCGATTACATACTTTGCATAATTTGATACCTAACAGTATTATGAAAAGTCCAATAATTTGATGCTATTAAGTCAGACCTATTAATGTAATGATATATGAAATATTTTTTTTTGGAATTGGTTATTCTTGCAAATAAATAACAAAAACAAAATTTTCTAAGCGTTCTGAACTTACATTTAATTTGTAATCTCAATACATATAAAAAAATATATTTGAAACGTAAAATAAAAGCACACACATTTATTTCCCTTACCTTTTTAAAATCGAAAATTCAATATTCACAATATTCTAGAAATCCTATTGCATTAGTTAAAAAAGAATTTATTTAATTGACAGTTGTTTTCATTAAAAACTAAATTAATCAAATTATATCCTGTGAAACAAATTTGCTTTGATGCATTTAAATAAAAAATACTTTCATTAATAAATCTGCAATTATAAAATGTTTTAATCCAGATTTATATTAGTGCCTTCTTCGCTTAGCTTTAAATATAATTCAAAATGACTGCGATTTTGAATTACATAGAAAGAGAAAAGAATCTTCTTTGAAAATTCTTTTCAAAAATTTATTAGAAGTGATTGCCATAAAAACGAATCTAATATGCGAAAATAATTGACGTTTCACTTTTTCAGGATCAGATAATTGATTTTCATTTAAATAAATTTGAAATTTTTCATATCAAATCCGAATACCAAACGATAAACTTATTATTCGAACATTGGAGAATTCTACTGCAATTAAGTGATATTTACACAGAAATTCATATGCTTATTTCATTTTTCTTAAAATAAATGATGAGAATTTTTATTAAATTTTCATTTATTGAAAGCTAGTTAATAATTTCCATGTCAGTCAGTTTTAAAATTATTTTTCTGTTCATTGGCAAAGGTGTGATTGGCAGGCATAATCATTATAACCTCAAATTAAATTTTAATTTCTAGTTTCTATGAGATATATTTTGTTCCAATACATGAAAATAAATTTTAGTTTAATTTTGGAATGTAAAGAATTAATGTGAAATTGGCATCACATGACCAAAATGATTATCTCATGTCTCTCTCTACTTGTACATTGATTCATTAACGACGTTATGTCTTTTTTTTCCTTTAAGGTATCCGGCTACGTTGAAAACACTGGATATCGTCCACATTGAAGAATATTTTTAATTGTTATTTCTTATAGTTCAGATTTTAATCTTTCCAAAACAGTTTAACTTTTCTAGGAAAAGGAAGGCCCATGCTATCATCCAGGGTCACATATTTTTCAGCTAAAATCTATCTTTAACTTCAGTTTTCTCAAAACTTAGATCTTTATAAAATTTCTCCACCGTTAATACGATATCTCAAAAAGTGACAGAAGTATTTGCATAAAAATTTCAGTATCAGTTTAAAATAATATTGGCAATGAAATGAACCAAAAGTTTTATTGTTGGTGAAATTATTTATAAGTGTTTTTAGAAAAATTAAGTTGTAAATATGTAGAAAAAATGCATACATAAGTATATTTTGACCCATAACATCTTTACAACTCAAAATTTTTCTTAAATTTTTGTTTATTTCATTTATTATTATATTCTATAGCTTGTGTATAAAGAAAGCTAGGATTGCTACATTAGAATTTTATGTAGAGTGTTTAATCGTTTTAGTTAAATGTCATTAAAATTTACTACACATTTTCCTATTTCTCAAAATATATATTATATTTTCAAATAATTTTGTTGCTTTTATAGTACTTTGTATTATAATTGACAATACATCTAAAAACCATAGATAATTTTTCAAAAATCCAGTTTTTCAAAGATTTTCCTTCGAACGTAGTCGGATACCTTAAAGCCTATACTGGATTTAAAATTAAAATATCCCTATGCATTTGATGCATTTCACATGAGAAATGGTGGCATGGATGCATTGGTATTTTTCACATGATGTAGTGGATGCATTTGTCAGATTTCACATGAGAAGCCTATTTGGTGCTGCAAAACTGCAGAATCCACTAAAACTATTTCAAAAAGGTTTTTTTTTTCAATTTTGAGAACTTGTTTGATTATTTCTACTACATTGAGATTCTGTTGAACTCCAAAATTGATAAAATAAGAAAAACAAAGAAAGAATAAAAATAAATAGTTTAATATGAAATAAGCAAGTTCGAACTGTTCTGCGAACAGGTCCAAAAGTTACCGAAATGCGCTTACTGTGCTATAAGTAGAAATCAAAAAAGAAAAATTTCTCCCTTTGAATTTAGCGGCAGCTGAGCTACTACGATTGCAGACTAAACTACGATTGCTAGACATTTTTTTGTTACGTTTCCTTTTTTATCTTAATATTTGATTATTATTTGCCCTGTATTTCATTATTATTTAGCTTTCGCATTGTTCTGATGAAAACATACCTGCTTTAAACTACTTTGTTTTTATTAGAAGTTACTCAACAACAACAGAAAAAAGGTCCATTTTTATTTTCTAAAATATAATCGATATAATTCTTATTAAAAGCTTTCAGCTATTTAGAATTCTGATTACTTTTAAGTAACGGTATTTTTATTGTATTATACATAACAATTCATATTTGAATTGACGAACCACTTCACAAAGGAATGGGGGCTTGGCTCTGTTACAATTTTCTTTTTCAATTTTAAATATGAGCTTTAGTTGTTAGATAATTCATCTTCTACTTACATAGTTAAATTTGTTCATTCATCTTAAAGAATCATCATCTTAATTCATCTTAGAGAAGTAGATAGTCGAAATTTGTTTTTGCAAATTTTAGAGTAATCATTACAACCAAGCAGAACCAGAAGGTGGAATTTTTTTAAGGATCTCAAAGAATAACAGACAATTATCTGATACGTTTTGTAGTTTTGATTTTTAAACTTCTTAGTAAGATAGAAATAGATTAATTGTTTATTCTTATTATTTGTTTCTTATTTCTTTGTTTCTTAGTTATTTCCAATAGCAGAATTAAGAAATCATAAAAAAATCTTTTAATTTAATTCGTAAATGAAAACGATTCATTGTGGACTTTAAATATTATAAAAAAGTCATAATTGGTGAAAGAAAATTTTAACTATAGAAGAAAATATAATTAAAGGTATGTATAAATTTCAATTTTGTCAAGAAACAATAATGACTTAATATATTTTGCTTCCAAAAACGCAAGCGAATATTCTGATAGAATTATTCTTATCTAAGTAAACAAAATTTATAGAAAAAGTATATTTAGGAGCTGAAAAGTTTGTATGCTATGTTTTTTTTTTTTTTAAATAAAAACCCCTCTGTCCAAAAATAAAATTTCTTTTGAACTATAGGATATGATATTTTAGAAAACTCTAGTATCTTCGAATTCAGCGTCTTAGACGCCAAAGGACAAAAATAGTGGTCTAGAAAAAAAACTTTTTTCTTCTTTTCTTGGCGAAATAATTTACTCATCCATCTTGTTATACTTGACAAGTAGGTTAATGTGCGGCGTGTGAAACTATCACGTGTTACAAGAAATAGTTCTCGAGTGTTTTCCTAAAGATTATCGGAAGAAAATTTGTGGAAAAATTTTGATTCAACTTAAAGTTCTTCCTGAAGAAGACGGAAAATCGATTTGGAAATTGAGCCTAGTTTTTTAAGATAATGTTATAAGATAACTTTTAACTTAGTGAAAGTTTGTAAAAATCTACGAACCTTGGTGTTTTTTCACAAAGATACGCATAACAGTAAATGCTGATTTTTTTTTTATTTATATAATTTCTGAAGTCTCTAACTTTAAAAGTCTTGAGACGTTTTCATAATCAAAAAAGGTCTAAGTAAATGGAGGTGTTAAAAGCTCTGTTTGAACTTTTTCGTTGCATGAAGGAATGTGACCGAAGAATATGTTTGAACAAGATAATCTCGTTTTCTTTCTAATGTGTGACTTTTAATTATGTCACTAAAGTATTGAATGAATTTGTAAAAAAAGATTAAAAATAGAATTGTAAAATAAAAAAAAAGATTTAATTTTGACAATTAATTAAAAAAGGAATATTAAAAAAAAATTTTTGCAAGCGTATTTTTTGCAAATGAATGCAATGTTATTGATTACAAATGCTAACTTCATGTTTTATTATTGTTTTTTTTTTCAAATCAACCATTATTATAATTTGAAATCTCAGGGTAATAATTTAAAAACAAGATTTTCTTTTTTCGTTACTCAGATTCTTATTGATAAAAGATAATTTAAAGGCATTTTTCGAAAACTTTTTTTCAAAGAAATTGAACAAAGAAAATAGTGCTGCTAAAATTCTTAATTAGTATCTCTTATATAAAAAATATTTCAATAATAAAAATATGTTCAAATTAAAAAAATAATTATTATTTCCAAAATTCGTTTTTTTAAAAATTTGAACTTAACATAAAAAAGGTTATAAAGGCCAATAAATTGTTTTATAAATCATTTTAATAACCTTCAACTTTTAATAACTTCAAAGGGGGACTAACTATTACCAGATTATTAACTATTACTATTATTATTTTATTTCTAATTATAATTATAACTATTAAGAATTGGTATTATACAAAATAAATATTTCGTAATAAATATTTTTAATTTTTAAAAGAAAATGCATTAAATATAAATATAGTAACATTATTTAATCAGTAATAGAATTCCATAGAAATTATAGTTTCTTCCTCACAGAATACTTTGACATTTATAAAATTTTTAACAATAAAAGAACATTTAAATTAGTGCGTTGTATTTAGTGAAGAAAGATAATGTAGATAATGAAGAAAGGCACAAAGCTCGCAAAATTGGCTACAATTTTTTAAAATAATTAGCTTTTTACCTGATGTCACTGACACTTTTTTCAAAATTTATAAACATAATATACGCACCTTTCAAAAAATGCAAAAAAAAAAAAAAAAAAAAAATCAACTGCTATTCATTATTGTAATAAGTGAGTCGAATGCTTTAGTCATTAAAGCAAAATAGATTTTTAAAATAGCTTTAATTTCTTTTTTGACTGATAAAATTTTTCATTAACGATGTTTCATAATGAAATAATGGAGCCTTTGTAATTTATTCCTTAATGTGTTTTTTTATTCAGTAAACGATACAAGGTAAAACAACGCCATTATTCAATAGATGGTTTTCTATGGCCATGAGACGGAAAATAAAAGAAATGCCTTTTTATTTTCTTTTGACAAAGCAAAATCATATTTAAAAAACCCAAGAAAGAACAAAAACATTATAACTAAGTAATTTACTTTATTTGTTTCTGAAACACATATCTGGAAATAAGTATTTTGCAGAAAAGAAATAATAATGATAATAAATTGAAATCTGCTAGTGTGAATTTTATGCTTTAATGTGTGAACGTTATTTTTTCCGTCATTGTTTGTCTTGGAAAGTCTTGAAAAGTTTATTCTGGTTTGAAACAGTCACGTGGCTATCAGATTTATTATTCGTCGACATTTAAAAAATGCTGGGTTTTTTTTTTTAAATCCGAAAATTGGTCAATCCTAGAACTTTACCTCAAGACCAGATTCTTTTTTCGAGAATAGGGTTCAAATATCGATTTGGTACAATTACATGACAAGTGTATTGCGTAATTGTGAACTGATTTTATTCCATCTCAGAATTGTCCGAGCTCTCAAAACATATTTTGCTAACTTGGTTACTTGAAAATTAAACACACACACGCACGCACGCGCACACACGCATACGCGCACACACACACGCACGCACACACACACGCGCGCACACACACACGCGCGCACACACACACCTGTTTTGCGCGCATTCATTCTCATACTGTGTGCTTTTTCGGAACATAACTTCTTGCTATTCTAACCTTTATTGGCCAGACAGGAGAATCGGGCATATGGCGGACATTTTTGCCAACAGTAACAATATCATTTTTCAAAAACTTCTAAATGCAAACAATCGATGCCTGAAAAGCGACAAATCGAATTTTTATGCCCGTGCATTTTGTGGTTTCAAGAACCTCAAACCAAAACGTCATATCCTCGTTTGATGATATTTAAAATGATATTCATCTTTGTTTAACCAACATGATGATTTATTATGCTTTTATAATAGAAACTGACAATTTGACAGTTTTCTATTGTGAATTCGCCAAAATTATGGTATTTCTATTAATAATTCGTATAAAATAATTGACTTTTTTGACCGCAAATGATAAATACTCAAATGCATATTTTAATAATTTCATATTGTTATTTAGAGACCGTAATCACGCGGAAAAATATCGTCCGCACTTTTCGTCAGCAAAGACAACGGAAGTGATGTCACTTCAAAGTTTCACCTGATTGGTTGAATTTCTTTTGCGGACAATATTTCCGTCACTGTCGTCGGCATTTTCAAGCTGGCTAAGAGCTCTTGGCTATAGTTTCCGCTACTGAAAAAAACAGGGGATGTTAATTTAGGCTTAAATCACTGACAACCTTCGGTTGGTGGGTTTGTAAAGTGTCATTGGTGACAACAACAGCTACCGTTTTTAGAACTACCAGCGGGTGTCCGAGCTCCGCTCGGAGAAAACAGGTATCGAAGCTAAATCGAAGATTTAAATTTTCAATTGTGATTTATCAAAACAATACATGCCATAAGAAAATTTGTGAAACCATTGGTGAAAAGATAACCGGTTAAAGTGCACCATTGTAAACTATTCTAAACAAAGTTAGAGTTTGGAAAGGGAACTATTCTATACAAAGGTAAAGTAAAGGTAAAGATTGAAGTGTGTTGAAGTTCAATATTTTGGACAAATTTATTTAGAAAAACCATATATACATACATAAGAAACATATTATAAACCTATAACAGCATAAACATAAAACTTTATTAGTTCGCCATATTGGCTATAGATGGCAGCATGTTACCGCTTGAAAATTTAAGTATCCATTATGGCGAACTAATAAAGTTTGAAAATATCCTATCTGTAACTCCGAACTGCTCGACCGTAGCGCTTCAAAACCGGCGCCAATCGATTCCTCGTGGCCAAAAACCCCAGACCTCCAAGTTTACCGGAGTTTATTAATTCTGGGGCGATTTTCGACTTGACAACTATTCCTCGTATTATATTGAGTTGTTCGGAAAGTCATTTCGTATTTTTTTGTCAAAATGAAAAGAAATTTTCGCTTAATGAATAAATTATTTATTAAATTATAAAATTGCCATTCTGGTCTAATACCTTTTGCCATATTTTTGGTAGTAACATGATTACACGCTCATAAAAGTTTTGGTCTTTGCTGTAAAAAAAAACTGATCGAGGTGGTTTTTGGCCTCCTCATTTGAAGGAAAAATTTTGCAAATCAGTTCTGGTACTGATGTACTGTTAACACATCTTCTCCACACATATTGGCTAATTTATTTCTGGCTTGAACAGCATTTTTACCTTTTATAGCAAAAAAGAAAAAAATGACGAAAATGCTGTTTATTGCTCTCCATATTTAAAAGGGCACCATCCAAAAACTACTGCGAAGAATCAGCTGCACTTTTTCACACTCAAGCCTTGCTATATCAGCTCTTAAAACATAAAATGATTTTGCGGTTTAAGTATGAAATTGGGTGCGAAAAATGCAATTAAATCCTTTGTCAAAAAAAAAACGAAATTACTTTCCGAACAACCTAATAGTATTAGATTTTTAATGGTACTAATTTCTATTTCGAATTTCCAGAAAACTTTTTTTTCTTTAACTCATCTCCTCATCCTTCTGGGTCGCGGTAGCCTGGTGGTAAGGTCTCGACTTCGGAACAGGAGGATTTGAGGTTTCGAGACTCGATTCCATTGGAGAACCATCGTGTGAGGGGGTCTCTTGCACGTTAAATCCGTCAGGCCAAACGTCCACCCTCTGGTATGGTGTGTAGAGGGGAGTGCCAGCTCAGGTATCTATCTCGTCATTTGAACGTGGTTCAAAATTGTGAGGTCACTCCCAAAATAGTCCTAGTGTTGCTTTACAACAAGACTTTAATATAATTAAACTAACTCTGATAACTCATAATATTCTCCCACTGCGGAGGGCCCTTCATAATTGAGGACGAGAATCTTCCGGTATGGTGGTTGGTTCTCACCACTTTGGTGGATGCAGCGAAAACGCAGAAGTCGGCTTCCACCATCGTAGGGAAGAAGCCGACTTACCTACCGTGATGTATTTCCTTCGGGAAGAGTTGTACCGTGGTCGGTGGGGGCCATTAAGCATCAACGCTAGCCGTGGTGGTCCAGTAGTGAGGTTTTCGTTTTGGAACCACAGGGTTTCAGGTTCGAGGCCCGATTCCACCGAAGAAAGGCCTGGTAAGCTGGTCTGGTGCACGATAAATCTGTCAGGCTAAACGTTCTTCCGTTAATGTGGTTGGATATTTGAAGAAGGGACGCCAGCTCAGGTGTCGTCCCAGTCAACTGACTGTGGTCCAAAATTGCGAGATACGTCCCAAAATAGTCCTAGTGTTGCTTTACAATGGTTCAAAATTTCGAGGTCCGTCATAAAATAGTCATAGTGTGGCTTTACAACCGTCCTAAAATAAATCTAGTGTTGCTTTACAACAGGACGTTAAAACAACTAAAACTAAAACTAAACAAAACTCCCCGTCCTTCTTTTGGTCTGGAGAAAACATTTCAGTGTGGAAATTCTTATTTCTCACTTCAAGAAACTCTAGTGTAGGTGGAGACATTTGTGGTAAAAAGCGATTTATTTTTAGTAACATGAAGACATTTCCTCGGCATATTATAGACAAGTTATTGATTTTATTTATCAAATTACCTCTCTTCGGCTCTCATATCAACATTTTTCTTCTTATATCTTTCTTTCGAAACAGTTATTTTGAAAGGATACTTCCATTTTAATGGATCGAATGCAAAAACGAAGCAGCGTTCTTTCATAAATGCATTAAAAAAATAAGAGTTCACATAAGAGTTCGTTTATTCATTACCCTTTTAAATAAGATTGAAACTACTCCGCGGAAAAATTTATCATTTTAATATTTTTATGTTGTATTGATCCTTTTTTTCTTCTTACTGTTTATTATGTGTTTATTTTGAGTTTCATACAAGAATACATTTTTTTTCATCCGATGCAATAGTGTGGTAAAATCGGGGTAATAAATATTCTACGCTAGTGGAAAAGAAAATGGTTTTCTTAAGATGACTAGTAAATTCTGGAAATGATTTTGAGTCAGAAGATAACGCAGTCTGAAGGGAAATCCTTTAAAAACCATTTTATCTGTGTACTTGAAAGTAGAATCTTTTTCTTTTATTAATTATTTTTCTTTTTAGTATTTAAGGTATCCAACTACGTTAAAAACACAGGTTATCGACCACATTGGGGATTTTTTTTAAATAGTTATTTCTTGTAATTCAGACCTTTTCTTTTTTCAAAATAGTTTATCTTTTCTCGAAAAAAGTAGGTCTGAACTATCATATAGGGTTGCATATTTTTTTGGCTAAAATTTGTCTTTGACTTCAATTTTCTCAAAATTTTATTGTTTATAAAATTCTCCACCGTTAACATGATATCTCAAAAACTAACAAAGGTATTTATTTATATTAAAAGTTCAGCGTATTTTTTAAATAATATGGACAATGAAATGAATTAAAAGTTTTACTGTCGGTGAAATACTTTTTCATTTATAAGTGTTTTTAGAAAAATTAAACTGTAAATTTACGAAAAAAAATACATATATACTATATTTTTACCAATAACTTCTTTCCATCTCAAAATGTTTGTTAGATTTCGATTCATTTCCTTCTTCATTACATTCTATAACTTGGATACAAAGAAAAATAGGATTGCTGCATCACAGTTTTGTGTAGAGTGTTATTCGTTTTGCTTAAATTTCATTAAAATTTACCACACATTTTCCTATTTCTCAAAATATATTATATTTTCTAATATTTTTTTGTATTTATAATGTTTATAATAGACAATACATCTAAAATTTCTAAATAGTTTTTTAAAAATCAAATTTTTCAAAAATTTTCCTTTGAATAAGTAATTTATAATTCCTTAATTTATAACCTTAATTTATAATTCATCATAATAAATTTTATCTTTTATCTTGGCATCAGTTTTTCTTGAAATTCCATACTGAAGGGTGAAATTCTTGTGCAATTATATTTTGAATTAACCGATGATAATAATATAGTGTAATTGAGAAGCGCGAGTTTATAGAAATTTAGAACTCTAGCATTTCATTACAGAATTTCATGTTTGAAAAAATAGAAGGATTTTATTAAACAGGAATAAAATTTTCTCTAAAATGGAAAGAAAAAATTAAATATAAAAAGCAAACCCAAAAATTAAAATTTATGATTATCGATAAAACTGAATCAATTTTAATTTTTATCTATAAATTAATTTTTTTTAGTTTTATATAATACTAGCCGCCTTTGGCGACCAGCTGGTTCGCCCTGAGTAATGCGTTCTAAAATTTTCAATTAAATCACATATTCATTAGCCAAAATTTAAGAAATAGTTAAAGTCAAAAGATTCAGTTATTAGTAGTTAAAGAGTCGGTAACTTTATTCGGAAAAACTTTTGGAGTTTAATGCTCTAACAATCTATCGATTATGCTTCCAAAATATTAAAAATGTTTTTTTTCGGTGATATTGCCAAAATGTTAAATATGTTTTTTAAAAAAAGCGAAAAAGGGAAAAAATTATTGAATTAATGACCCAGATATTGCAAACGATTATAGAAGTATGCCATTAAGTAGGGTTTTAAAAGCGTATCCTGTCTAAATTCAATCAGGTTTACTGTAAATAAAGATAATTTATGGAATTAATGATATAGATATTGCAAACGATCTTAGAATCCTTTGCCTTGCATTTATGTTTTTAGAAGATATCACATTTTATATTTATGTTATTTTATCCAGTCACGTGCTGAAAGTTGTATTTCTTTAGATTTGATTTGCGATGATAGTTGTTGTTTTTTTATTTGAACTTCCGGCATTGTTTTATTTTATTTTATCCAGTCACGCGCTAAAAAAACATGGTTAAAATATTTATTTAAAAATTCGTTAAAAATAGAAGCTTGAGTTATACATTAAAACGCTGATACCATTAGAAAGCTAATTTTTTAATCTTTAAATTGATGTAAAAATCATGTTTGTGCAATAATATTTTTGGAAGTTATAGCGGAAAAACGTCGAAATTTCGCTTAAATTTTAATTAATTCAAATTCTAATTAAAAATTTGAAAAAAAGGGCTCCAAGGTGCACATTCCCGACCTCCAAGGTATACATGTACCAAATTTTGTAGGTGTAGGTCCAAAGGGTCTGGACTGTAGAGCACTAACTCTCTCACACACACACACCCATTGAGCTTTATTATAAGTATAGATAATTACGTTCATGAAACATCTGATTGTGAAGCTCGTTAAGTTTTTAAGATATCGTGTCCACAAGTGTACAGTAAAAGCTCCTTATTCGCTCTTCCTTCATTCGCGTTTTCACTATTCGCGGATTAAAAAAATGCGACCCAATTTCTATATTCGTGGCTAAACATTTCTTTATTCGCCGATCTAATAAGTAGATACATCATAATAAAAGGATTCCAAAAGGTATCCAACCCAATGTTCTTTGTAAATGCCGTCAAATGGACTAATAAAAAAGTAAAATAGATCTTATTGCAACTTTGTCTAAAGTATGTTGTTAAATGCAAACTGCAAACAAAGCCGAAATCGCGAAGGGGATAGGACGAGGTGGGTTCGAACAGATAGAATCAAGTGACATTCAGGAATTGCTTGAATCGCAAGATGAAGATCTGACTGAAACCGACTTGGAGGAAATGTTAAATTCATAGCCCTTTGAAGAAGAGGCTTCAACAAGCACTGGAAACGGAACATTTAATTCGAAAAATCTTAGTGAAGGTTTAAGAATGGTAAATGAGCTTTGCGATTTCTTTATGAACATTGTTCCGTCTATGGAACCAAGTCTTATTTTTAAGAGTCAAATTGCTAATGCGACTGCTGAGTATCAGTCTGAATGGAAGGAGCTTTTAAAAACTGCCAAGCAAGAGAAAATGACAAAATTCTTCAAACAATTGCCTAAGACTTAAGATAATTAATCAAAATGTTCAGGTACCATTCCGTATTCACGGTTTCTGTATTCGCGGCATGTTTATGGAACATGTACCCCGCGAATAAAGAGCTTTTACTTTATATGAAATTTATATACAGTAAAATATGATATGATAGTGCAATCCAAGCGTTTGAGCAACATGGTAAGTTTCATCTAAGAAACTTGTTATGTTTTTTATCTATCGTGTTCATATAAAAATGGAAAAAAAACTGCACGAAAAGAAACCTATGGAGGTAGAAATCCGAAATAATGTAGAATAATAGCTAAAAATATATTTCTATATAGTGAAGCATGTATTTTAAATGTATAATAAAGTCATTTGTAATAGAATATGACATACTTTCATAATTCAAGAGTCATATGTTAAATTTCCTCATTGAAACTTGCAATATTTGTTAAAATATCATGTCCGCATGCACATACATGAAAGAAATATCTACCCAGAAATTTTCTTTATATTAAACATATATTTTTTATTGCAAATTACATTAATATATAGTAAAGCATGACCTATTTATACAATACTATGAAACTTCATATTATTCATCTATGAAATTTGTAACGTTATTAATATATTGATTCCGCATGCACATATAAGGATACTTACTCATTTCCTTTAAATTTTCGAAGATTCTTTTGAATCTCGTCACAAATCTAGAAATCATAAGTATTATCTTGAAATTTTTAATGCAAAACGACAATTAAAATAAAACATTTGTTATATTTAGTATATAATTGCTAACATTTTATGTATTGTAAATCACATATCATTTAGTGTATAATTTAATTGTTAGCAATTTATATCTTGTAAATCAATATTTAATTTAATTGTTAACAATTTTTATATTGTATATCACATATCATACAGTGAATAACGTAATTATGTGATTTACAAACATATTAGTATATTTTTAATATTTACCAATGAGTATATTTTTAATATTTACCAATTAGTATATTTTTAATATT
>JAPMOQ010029745.1:1386704-1405112 GCA_026543055.1 Argiope trifasciata | reverse complement strand
TATATATATATATTCTAAATTCTGAGATCATAAAATAGTTTTATAATGGATTAATCTTAGAAAAGGAGTCAAATCCCTCGATATTTTCCTACTGGGGGAACGAGAAAAAACTTTTATCAAAACTCTTATTAAACTTGAGTGAAGATTTTAAAACTTATTATAAAAATTAAATTATTTAATTTTCTCGGAAAAAAATTGCTTTCCATAAAAATAGCAACTATGATGTCATATTTCTACCTCAACCTTTTAAAAATGCATCTGCTTTCAAAGAAGCATACATAATAATATAACAATGCTGGTAAAAGGAGATAAAAATATATGCTCTATTAAAAGATGTTAATGAATATTGCCATTTATTCTTTATTCATTGCCTACGCGATATCGAACCTCAATTATTCGTTTCATTCAATTATAAAAAAAAAAAATCCCTTTCGAAAATAACATCATGGTCACCCATGATGAAAAAAAAGTTCTGTCTTTGGATTTTTTTAAAGTCTTCAAAAACTGTTTATCTTTAGACTTAGTTTTGTTAGAGGTACTTTCGGTTTTGGAGCAGCGTGGAGTCTTTTTGAATAAACATAACTTCAAATCATGGTGAAATGACGGCACTTAATGTGACATACGCTTTGAAAACTTCTGAACTTCTACAACATATGTATAATAATCACCATAGAATTGACCGTACATCTAATCCAATTATATCCATTATCAGGCCAGCAGTACTTTGAGCAAAGAGGATTTAAAAACTTCAGGCAATGAAGCCAAAATTCTTATTACCAGGCCGTCTAGTCCTGACTCACAAGTTTTTTGGTTTAGATTTATCAACGGCACTGCGACGGCCTGGTTGGTAGGGAGTTGGATTTGCATCCCTTAGTTTGTGAATTCAAACCTAGCCAGCTAAAGACTCCCCATGTATGTGGTGGCTGGTACACGTACTAACCCATCATGACCATGCCGAATCAATACCACTGGTGATCAACACCACTACAATACAATATATACCACTACAATACAATAATACAATATCGAATCAATACCACTTATAGGTGATTGATCGGTGGATCAGTGTATGAAATGCATGAATGATATCCACCCTGTATAAAGGTTGTGACTCATGAGTAGCTGAAGTAAGAGACAATGGCAAGAATCAACAACAAAGAAGAAGCAACAAAAATAGATTTATTAACGCTCCGGTTTAATATAATGTTAGGGCTATTTTGGAATGGACCTCGTAATTTCGGACTGCAGTCAGACGATGAAGGCGACATCTAAACTAGCACCTCTTCCCCAAGCATCGTGCCACATCAGTGGAGGGGAATTTGAACCCGATGGATTTAATGGCAACCAGACCAGCCTTCACGACGGCTCTTCGGTGGATTTATTCTCCCCTCGTCAGCCTTACGGTACCGAAGACAAGACCTCACTAGCAGGCCACTATAACTAGACTTACTTTTCGAAACATCTGCTTGTGATTAACTTTCATGAATTTCTCAATATGGTTATATTTCTAGGATGATAAGTCTTCTGCCATAGGACAACAAGTTACGCAAAAAAGTGCAACACTTTATAAAGCAGATGACAGAATAAGTCGCTTGAGACAGAATTGAAGGGTTTGCTGCAACAATGATGTAGCTATCATTTGGGGAATTTAGAGTTATATGCATTATGTTAGAGTTACACGTGGTAGAAAAAATCCTTGTTCATTTGGGGCCAAAAAGATATAGCTCCAATCTTTGGTCCCGCGTATCTCAATGAATGGAGCTGTCCTTCTCATTGGGATTTAAAATTTTCAGACGATTTTTACAACTTTCTGCACATTTGAATAATTGTAACTACCCTCTTTTTACAGAAAACCCTTCAATTGTAATAAATATAGCTATGTAGGAGCCTCCTTACAAAATAAAATATACTCGTCTGATGCCCCAAGATGTTGAGCGTCTTGTCTAATTGCAAGACCAACAGCGTTTTTCCACATAGACTGTCAATTGCCTAAAGTTAATAGGCGGAGAGAATGTTCAAAACACTTTTTTTACTTTCTCCCATATGTAGTATAGAAAAAGTAAATAAACGTAGAAGTGACGAATCTCAACTTTCAAGAACTTTCTGAGTTCGAAAAACAAATTTTTGGAAAGTGTACGCCCATCCGTCTCTAGCAAACATTACTCAAAAAGAGTTTGAGCTGAAAGATTGGAATTTGGTATGCTGTCTTTGCAATAAATTTACAAACTTCTATTAAATTTTGAGTAAAATCTGTTCTTTCTGTTGAATAAAATCTGCTCCAGCTGTTTGAATATGTTAACACAATAATTACATAACGAAAAAAAGTAGAGAGTTAAATTTGGTGTACAGATTTAACATCTATAGAGAAGAAATCGTCAAATTTTGAGCGAAATCCAACTATAGGTTAGTCGTATGTAATTCTATCTTTGCAGTAACGTGTGTACGCAATAATTTAAAAACACAGTAACTAAAATATTTCAAATTAGGTGTTGAATTTTGTGAGTACAAGTGTAGTTTCAAGTCAAATTTTTGTTTCAATATGTTTAGAAAACCTATCTAAGACTCAAATTCGATTTTTAGATGCTATTAACCGCATGCCAGTGAGTAATCGCCAAATGACTCGCCAAGGATAACTCTGTAGATTCTACCATGTAAGGCGTTCTCTGACAAGACAAATGTTTTACCAAGATTTTGGGATGGCCATTGCTTGTGGTTTATCCTAATTGCAAAGCTAATAAGCAAGCAATAAGTAGAGTTTCTATGTATGATAAAATGTAAGAATAAATTGTTACGAATCCGATCTTTCCTTGTGTTTGTTTACATTTGAGCATATGCCAGTGATTGTAACTCGAGACGATAGTTAATTAAAAAAGGGATAAATAACCAATTTGATGCCCACGCATTTTGAGGCTTCAGCAATTTTTTGCCTCCACATTTTGAGGTTTCTACGATTTTTTGCCTTCGTATTTTGAGGTTTCAACTATTTGTTGTTTTTGCATTTTGTGGCTTCAACGATTTGTTGCCTTCCCATTTGAGGTTTCTACGATTTGTTGCCTTCTCATTTTAGGCTTCAAAATTTTTTTTTGCATTCACATTTTGAGGCTTCAACAATTTGTTGCCTTCGCCTTTTGAAGCCTCAACAATTTTTGCCTACGTGATATCGAGCTTCAATTATTTATTGCCTTCAATTATTTAAATCCTAATTATGTTCTCACATGATGATAAATAACTCCGTTTTTATACTGTTAAGATTGAGCTACTGTTAGATTGAGTTAAGATGAGACCTTTTAATAAAATTGCTGATTACAATCTGGATAAATCCTTTTACTTTTAAATATGAAGATGAATATTTTGAAACTCCCTAAATGATATTAAAACAACCTTCCAATAAACATCATCATTTTTCCGTAATATTAAACGCTTTATTAAATATAATTGATTATTTTAATATATATTTCATTAAGGTCTCTTTATTATTGTAATATTCAAATTCATCGAACTTTCTAAACAGATGTGGATAAGAAGTTTAAAGAAATAATAGATAAATAAAATCAATTACGTTTTCAAAAAGTTAATGAAATGACAGTCATTAGCCTAAAATAAATCACTAACGTATTATATTAACTTGATTTTATCATTAGAAGAAGATATTTTGATAACGCGTTTTTCTTTGAGCCATCAAACTTTAATCCACTTTTGCATATTAAGTTCTAGGCATATTAAATGTTATTTAAGTACTTAAAAAACGACAAATTTTACATTTCCTTTATGAAAATTATTGACACTCACGCAGAAGGAAAATTTCATATCACTTAGACTCGATCTCGACTAGTTAGTTCTCGACTTAGGGAACATATTAATGTTTTGCGAACCATAAGAAAAATTATGTTTTAAATAAATTCTGAAAAATGAAAGAGCGAAGAAACAAAAGGGGTAGAAATTGAATCAAAAAGCAACACCAATTTGAAAATATTTTAAATTTTAAACTAATTACTGCCCAATAAGTTTTGAATCATTTTTGTCAATCAATGACAAACGTTAAAAGACGAAATTAAAAATCTTTGAGGACCAATTCTCAATACAAAAAAGCAATATAAATGTTTTTAAAAGTTTTTTATTAATGCATTTTGATAAATTGTTGCTATATAACAAAAAAAAATTGTCTTGATCAACATATTAGACATGATCTCTTTAAAAACTGACCGCCTTTGCTGACCATTTGGTACTCCATTATACATGGTTGCTAAAAATTTCTATAAATATTTTGTGTAAGCATGTTTTAATCGCTATCTTACCAAAATGTTTTTAAACTTTAATTTTTTGTGGCATTTAACATATTATCTTAGCTGATTTATATTATTTGTTGATTGTGCAATGCGTTTGTGTTTCTCAAAGTGTGGTACGCGTACCTCTAGGGGTACAATAAGAGTTTGATGGTGGTACAACTGAGGCGACAAGTCAAACCCCGACAAAACACAGTATTTGGAGAGTTTGCAAGTGGGTTTGAAAAACTATTTCTCTGATTTAAACAAAAATATTGAATAAATAAGAGATACTTTTTATACAACATCTTTGCCAGAAGATTTGACTCATGCAGAAGACGAACAATTGTTGGAATTGACTTCAGACGGATTTCTGAAAATTAAGTACAGAAAGACATCTTTCTGGTTACAAATAGAACTCATGTATTTGGTCTTAACAGAAAATGTTCTGAAATATATTTTGCTTTTTCCAACTTCATATTTATGTGAAGTTGTTTTTCGGCATTCTTAGACATTAAGTCCAATAAAAGAATCGGAATATTGGACGATGAATCGTATCTGAGATTAAAATTAACAAACTGGGAACCAAATGATGACGATCTACCATCTCAGCACAAACAATTTCATCTTTCTCATTGATCCAAATAAATGATACTTACAATATCTTTTATTTATATTTTGTTTATATTTATATTTTGTCATGAATAATTTTATTTCTCTTTTCTTATTATTTCATGTATGTAAGAAAAATATTTTTGATTGTTATTAAAATAGATCCATTTTCTGACGAGATGCATTCAGTATAATGAAAATTATGGAAGGGGTACACATATTTCAAAAATTTGGGAAACACTACATTAAGTGATAGAAGTGGATGCTTTTAAATACACTAATGGGAAAAAAAATCCCAACACTAGGAAGGAGCTGTGCTAGATAAACGAAATTTGGTAGGCGTGTTTATACATCTGAAAGATGACGTCGATTCAAATTTCGAGATACGCGCGTAAGTGTGGCACTAGTAGCGACTCTATGAACATGCAAATGAGATTTGCTTTAAATAAGCGTTGTAAGGTTCGTGATCGTCATTTACTGTTGAGATTTGACGTAGCGGGTTAATGTTAGTCAAGGATGCCTCTGAGAAGACGAAGAAGCCATTATGAACAGCTCACTGAGTTTGAACGAGGTCGTGTTGTAGGGCTACGAGGAGGGGGGTTTTCTTTCCGCGATATTGCTGAAAGACTTGGCAGGAATGTATCCACTGTGCATGAGTATTGGCGGTAGTGGTCAAGGGAAGGTACTGCCTCAAGAAGACCATGTTCCGGGCGGAACTGGAAGGGAAGGAGGAACTACTGAGACTGAAGACCGTCGTATTCGGCGTATGGTTGTGGCTAATCGTACTGCGTCTGCAGCTGAAATTCGAGCTGCAGTTGGCACCACAGTGACACAACGAACTGCTACAAATCGGTTACTTCAAGGACAGCTCCGAGCCAGACGACCTGTACAGTGCATTTCATTGACTCCAAACCACTGCCGTTTGCGACGTGAGTTGTGTCAAGCTAGAGCTCACTGGAGGACGGAGTGGAGATCTGTTGTGTTTTCTGATGAAAGCCGATTCTGCCCTGATCGCAGTGATAGCCGTTTGTTGGTTAGAAGGAGGCCAGGCGAAGGCCTGCTAGTGACCTGTCTGCGGCCTAGACACACAGGGCCTACTCCTGGAGTTATGGTTTGGGGAGCAATTTCGTATGACAGCAGGAGCACTCTCGTGGTTATCCCACGCACCCTGACTGCAAATTTGTGCGTCAGTCTAGTGATACAACCTGTTGTGCTGCCATTCATGAACAGCATTCAAAGGGGTGTTTTCCAACAGGATAACGCTCGCCCTCATACTGCTGTTGTAACCCAACATGCTCTAGAGAGTGTCGACATGTTGCCTTGGCCTGCTAGATCCCCTGATCTTTCTCCAATTGAGCACGTATGGGACATCATTGGACGACAACTCCAGCGTCATCCACAACCAGTGTTAACCGTCCCTGCACTGACCGCCCAAGTGCTACAGGCATGGAACTCCATCCCACAAACTGATATCCGACACCTGTACGACACAATGCATGCACGTTTGCATGCTTGCATTCAAAATTCTGGCGGTTACACCGGTTACTAATGTACCAACATTTCACATTTGAAATGGTTCTACCTGTGATCTTGAAACTTTAATCAATTAAATATGTTACCTAGACAAATGTATTCCTAAAATTTCATTACTGTACAATGATTTTTTCTTGGTGTTGGGATTTTTTTCCCATCAGTGTATATTTGATTTTTGATTCTAGGGCTAAACTTCAACTGTAATTACAACAACATTTAAAAACTTTATACAAAGCGTATCACGAACCGAAACTTACTCATCGTACAATAATAAGCCCTTTCTTCATATCTTGGGTAAAGGTCAAATTAATATACTAGTATAAACAATTAAAGTAATTTATGTTTCACTCCAGGATTGAAACGTATTGTTTTAAAATATTCTTAAAATATTTATGAAAATTTATTAGAAAAAAATGTTTGTTAAAAATCGGACATTATTGAAAAGATATTATATTTGAATTCTATGATGATGCAAATTTTTTTTTGTATGGAATATTTTATAAAATTAGAGCAGTAAAAGGAGAAAGCCTCGCTTCGTTTTTAATTAAGATTCTAATTAAAATATTTTTTTTTAAAGTGCATGTTTTCATCTTCCAAAATGTACCAAATCTGGTAATTCTGGTTCAAACTATGAAACCTGTAAAACGTAAATATACATACACACGATCACAGGCATTAATTTTTATTATTATTAGAAAGAAATGTTAATTCAAAAATATTCAAAAGAAGAAAAATTCCCTTTTTTCAATGTCTATTTTCGTTCTTTGTCAATACAGAGATCAGTTCACATTTGTTACTATTGAAATTACGACCTTAATTTCAAACATACGAATCATGCAAAAAGTTATGTAGAAAGTTTTAGTAAATTAATATGAGATTTTAAAAATCCTTTTTATTCACAATTTATCTAAAGGAAAAGATCTGCTAATATAAAATTTTAGCAATCATAAAGAAAGCATCAAATTTTTAAATATTAGGTTGTTCGGAAAGTAATTTCGTTTTTTCCTGACAAAGGATTTAATTGCATTTTTCGCACCCAATTTCATACTTAAACCGCAAAATCATTTTATGTTTTAAGAGCTGATATAGCAAGGCTTGAGTGTGAAAAAGTGCAGCTGATTCTTCACAGTAGTTTTTGGATGGTGCCCTTTTAAATATGGGGAGCAATAAACAGCATTTTCGTCATTTTTTTCTTTTTTGCTATATAAAAGGTAAAAATGCTGTTCAAGCCAGAAATAAATTAGCCAATATGTGTGGAGAAGATGTGTTAACAGTACATCAGTACCAGAACTGATTTGCAAAATTTTTCCTTCAAATGAGGAGGCCAAAAACCACCTCGATCAGTTTTTTTTACAGCAAAGACCAAAACTTTTATGAGCGTGTAATCATGTTACTACCAAAAATATGGCAAAAAGTATTAGACCAGAATGGCAATTTTATAATTTAATAAATAATTTATTCATTAAACGAAAATTTCTTTTCATTTTGACAAAAAAATACGAAATGACTTTCCGAACAACCCAATAATACTTGATGATCAAAAGACACGGTTTAATTTTGCAAAAGTTGCAAAAAGTAAACTATACACAGATGTTCAGCTAAAAGCAATATGATTATTTAAAAAAAAACTAAACAAACACGCAAAAAAAAAATCTATTTTTTACACACTTATGAGTAGCTCTTTATTAATTAAATACAGTTGTTACAAATTTTGCTATTTTTATTTATTTATTTATTTTTAATACTTTCCGTTTAATCTTTTCCACTTTAAAATCCTTTTGTAGTAATTTCTATATTTTTGTTATTGGTTTGTTTTGTTTAATCCGAGGTTATTACCCGTTTCATGATTAAAAATAACCAATTGACATTAAAACAAACATATCTTTTAAATTAATTATTATTTTTAATAATAAAATAGTCACATTGATGTAACAATATATATCATACTATATTCATTGCTAAAATTTATAAGCAGAAATAATGAAAAAAAGTCAGTCTTTTTAAAATAGAATAATAAAAATTGTCGATTTCAAAAATTACTATTGTGGAATACTCAATTGCATGTTTATAAATTAATGTTAAATAGTGATGCAGCATGTATATTATATTCATTACTAATATTTTTAATCAAAATAATGAAAAAATCAGATTTTTATTTTTGACTAATATAGTTAAATTTGACATGTGAAATAGTAATTATTATTAAATATATCATTGCATGCTTATAAATTATACTTAATTACATGTTCACAAATTATACTCAATTGCATGTTTATAAATTAAAGTTAAAAGTTGATACAACCGGTACATTATATCCATTACTAATATTTTTAATCAAAAATATTAAAAAAATCTCAGCCTTATTTTTTAACAATATAATTAAAATTGTCATGTGAAAAAATAATAATTATTAAACATTCAGTTGCCTAAATATAAATTATACTAAACTGCACGTTTATGCATTAAAATTAGAAATTAGTACAACCTGTATATTATGTTCCATTACTAATATTTATAATCAAAAATAATGAAAAAATCTCAGCTTTATTTGTGACTAGTGTAATTAAAATTCTCACGTGAAATAATTATTAAATACTCAATTGCATATTTATAAATTATACTCATTGCATGTTTATAAATTAAAAATTTATACAACCTGTATATCATATCCATTACTAATATTTTTAATAAAACATAACGAAATAAATCTCAGCCTTATTTCTTACCAGTATAATTAAATTGTCATGTGAAATAATAATTATTATTAAACATTCAATTGCTTGATTATTCAAACAAACAATGCTTATTTATAAATTATACTGAATTGCAAGTTTATGCATTAAAGTTAAAAATTGGCACAATCTGTATATTAAATACATTACTAATAATTATAATCAAAAATAATTAAAAAATTTCAGATTTTTTGGCCGTTATAATTAAAATTGTTATGTAAAAAAATAAATATTTTTAAATACTTCATTTATAATAATAATCAGTTTATAAATAATATACTCAACTGTATGTTTACAAATTAAAGTTAAAAATTGATACAACCTGTATGTTATATCCATTACTGATAATTTAATCAAAAATAACCAAAAAAATCTCAGCCTATTTTTTACCAGTATAATTAAAATTGTCATGTAAAATAATAAATATTATTAAATACTCCATTGCATGTTTATAAATTAAAGCAGCATTAAATGCCAATTTTATCGTTCAACATAGCTCAAAAATCCACTGAATTCTTTACCTTGAACCGGGATCCGGATCCAGCTGCGGACGAATCGCTTTCCAGGACAGAAATGAAGAATCCTGCAATGTCACAGTAGATACTCTCACTCACAAAGAATTTAATTCTCCTACTCAGAGCACGACCCGCCAATCAGGTGGCAAGTTTGCTCGTGACGTCAATCCGGCGGGAGGACATGATTGGTCGGAACGTCGCGGTTTTGTCGGCGATCCGAAAAAGAAAATTAGTCCTATTATGATGAGGGAAAAGAAATTTCGCTTCATGTAAGGAACTTTTGTCATATCCAACAGATCTGGATTGGGCTGCGGAGCTGTCAGTGTGTCCGAGTTTTCGATTACGAAAGACAGAGACGAGAAGAGACAAAAGAAAAAAAGAGATAGAATTTTCTTGGGTAAATTGACCGACATTTTAATACTTGGAATGGCAACGGATGTTTTGGTGTTTCAGTTCTAACTATAGTGAATTCGATGGAAGTGAATATTGCTTGAATAAAATACGATTATTTGGCTGTAATGTGCATTTTACGGTAAAGTAAATAATAATTTGGCAAATTATTATTTTCTTGAGTAAATTCACCGACATTTTAATACTTGGAATGGCAACGGATGTTTTGGTGTTTCAGTTCCAACTATAGTGAATTCGATGGAAGAGAATATTGCTTAAATAAAATACGATTATTTGGCTGTAATTTTCATTTTACGGTAAAGTAAATAATAATTTGACAAATTATTATTTACTTTAGAAAAAGAAAGAATTTTCTTGGGTAAATTGACCAACATTTTAATACTTGGAATGGCAACGGATGTTTTGGTGTTCCAGTTTTAGTGATAGCGAATTCGATAGAAGGAAATATGGTTTAAATAAAATACGATTAATTTGGCTGTAATTTACATTTTACGGTAAAGTAGTAATAATTTGTCAAATTAATCATTTTATATGATATTTCATTGTAATTATGATTGGAATTTTTGACATTATTTGCCTAACTAATTACCTGATGAAAATATATAATTTATAATTTTTTAAAATACAAGGAATGTTTAAATGGAAAGGTACGAAGTGACTCTGTGGGTACAAATGAATACTGTGTTCGAAGTATATGTCATAGGCCTGAACACAACGATTCTATTGATTAACCAGCCGTGTAATCTTTGTTCCCAGAAATCCTTTGGCAGTGATGAGATATTTGTTTTTATTTAAAAACGTATTAGTTTCATTCCTGGCGTCCTGGCATAGGCATAGCGTGATCTGGGTGTCCCGCTTTCGTGTCCTGTTTGGGCGTGGTTGTTCTGTGTTCTATCAATGAGATGTATGAAGGTGCTCTCCGATAAAAAGGGGTTGTGCAAACGAATGTGTGTGTCACCTTCATTTGAGCTAGAAGTCAGACTTCTGCCCTCTGGGTGCTCAGGGGTCTTGACCCTCAGAAGCAACTGCACCCCTTTTATGTGGAAATACGGACATGACATCATCATCATTCTCATCAACTAATTACATGATGAAAAAAATCATTAATAAACTTTAAAAAAAACACAAGGAATGTTGAAATGGAAAAGTATAAACTGACGCTGTGGGTATAAATGAAGACTGTATTCAAAGTATATACCATGACTGAGCACAACGAATCCTATTGATTAACGAGCCCAATGATTCGTTGTTCCAAGAATTTCTTAGGCCGTGATGAGATATTTGCTTTTATTTAAAAATGTATCAGTTACATTGTTGTTTATACAGTGGGTATTACAATGAAAAGGTGCGAAACGACATTTTGAGGCATATAGTAAGACTTTATTCAAAGTATACACCATAGAAAGGGGCACCAAGATCCCATTGTTTAACGAACCGAATGAATCCTTACTCCCAGAATTCCTGTGGCCGTGACAAGACATTGTTCTTCACAGCGTCCTTGTTTAGTTTAGTTTCGTCATATTACCGTCCCGTTGTAAAGCAACACCAGGGCTGTTTTGGGACGGACCTCGTCATTTTGAACCATTTTCAAATAACGAGGACGACACTTGAGCTGGTACCCCACTCTCCACACCACTCCAGTGGTTTGGCCTGAATGATTTAATATTCAAGAGACCCCCTTACACTACGGTTCATCGTTGGAATCGAGTCTTGAACCTGAAACTCTCCAATTCCGGAGGGGGGGGGTGCCAGCTCAGGTGTCTTCTTCGTCATCTGACAGCGGCTCAAAATGACTAGGTCCGATCCAAAAAAGCCCTAGTATTGCTTTAGAACGGGACGTTAATATAACTAAACTAAACTAAACTTTTTGATTTGAATGCCTCTTGCATTTATACGATAAAACTTGAATATCATTTCCCTCTAATTAGATTATTGACGATTAATTCTGTTATTGCATAGAAGGGATTCATTCGTGCATTTGAGATTTCCAGGTAATTACGATTTTCCACGAGTAATCTTTTACGATGGTTGAGCGTGTTCACAAAGATAAAATTGGCTGATAAGAATCACAATCAAACAATTAAAAGTTCTTTATTTAAGGGCAAGAGAGGCCACCGATGGCTTGGTGGAAACGTCCCGGCATTTCAACCGGAGAGTTACAAGTTCGAGACCCAATAATTTAAGATCATGGTGCGCAGGGGCTTAACATCCTGCCGCTGGTAGTGCGTAGAAGCATGGTGAGGGTGGTGTGCCAGCTTAGGTCTCAGTGACCCTCATGGTCAGACAGTGACTGAAAACTACGATGTTCGCCTCAAAATAGATTTAGTGTTGCTTTAAAACGAGAAAGTTAATTAAGTTAAAATCCATAATAATTACAAGTCCCGAGCGAAATCATACGAATCTACAACGTCAGAAGCGTCATTTTCGTGCGATAGATGGCGTTGTTATGAAATAAAAAAATAATCTCTTAATTGATCTTACTGATCAGTTATATCACTTACATATATTTTATGTTCGCCCTTGAAATAAGTTCCCCTAGTAGCACACAAATATTGTACAACATTGATCAGTATTCGCAATATTGTTTAATTATTGTGGAATATTGTTTAACATCATAGAATATAGCACAGCATTGTACAATATAGTGCAACAGATTGTGCTACATGGGTTAGCTACAATACAAAAGCAAGATTTCGATACAAAATTAAATGTCATCTCTTGAGAAGTTTTTTGCATTAGATTGTTGATAGATATACTAATAATATTACGGATTTCCTATCCTTCGGATTCGTTTAGTTTTGTGGGAAAATTACCTGTAGGCTTCAGTAGGGGAGCAACAATGACGTTTATTTACACGATGGTAGGACAGCACAACGAAGACAAATGTTTACAGACAACAAATATTTATAGTGAGGATGAAAACATAGGATAGCAAATAGCAGTGCTCTACAGCAGACTGTAGCCCACAAGATAACTCGGTCGTAGCAACGTCCATAGCACGCAATGCGGTCAGTCAGGACTCAGCAGGAGAGGGGATCCTCGAAGTTTTGCTCTACGGCAGAGGTGCCCAAACTACGGCCCGCGGGCCAAACCCGGCCCGCCAAGGGATTTTATCCGGCCCGCGGAGGGTTTTAAAGCATAATGATGTTTTCGCCCAAACCTTTTCATTTTCATAAAGGTATATCAAAAAACTACGTGGCCAACAAAACGGAGTTGTTGTAATATATATTTGGATGCAAAAATATTAAATTGTTGATAATTGATAATTGTTGTAATAAATATTTGGATGCAAAAGAGTTTTCTAACTTTGAAGAAATTCGCTAGTAAATTCATTTCAATGTTTGGGACTACTTATGTGTGCGAACAAACTTTTTCTCGAATGAAGTATCTCAAATCAAAATATAGAGCAAATTTATCTGATGATCATTTGCAGTCATTGCTTATGATTGGTGTAACAAATTTTGATCCCAACTATAAAGACATTCTTCAACAACAACAAAAAAAAAACAGTTTCATCATTTGCATTAGAAGTTGCATGAAAATATTTCAATTGATATAAAATAATTATATAATTATACTTTGTTTGTTTAGTATTTTGCATTTTCAAGTTACAATGAAATTGTATTAATTAATAGTATTTAATGCTACTTTACTCATAATGATATTTTTCAATTTGTATATACATGTAGCCCGTATAACATGGATCTAATTTCGATCCGGCCCGTGCCGCGAAAAGTCTGGACACCTCTGCTCTACGGTCTCTCCAAACGGCTGAAACTTCTCACTGCCCCTCGCTTTAACTGTATCCCTACCATAAGACTAGCTACAGTACTCGACGCTACTTTTTCAATAGACAACAAAGCACATAGCTCAGTTCAACACTAGCTTGATTCCATCGATGCCTCGCTATCCTTTTGAAGACTCGTTATTTGACGTCCATTTCGACTACTAATCCTGGAAGTAAATGAGTGGCGTTAACAGGGCGCCCGGCAGGGGCTTATCCCCGATCATGAAAGATTGCAGAGGACATGACAGTCAATATTTGAAGTGATACTCTTCGAAATATACGAACCAGTGTACACAGCATGAGTACCGATGCTTGAACGAGTATTGAGTTGGGGACAGGAACTTCAGAAATATGTAGTATTTGCAGATAGGGTGAGAAGGTGAGGTTCCGAATATCAGGACTCATTGTGATTGGCTACTGAGATGGTGAAGGTGCGGGGGTATGCTCCCAAGACTGAGTTTGTTTAATAATTCTGGTTTATGGTATTTTATGAGTTAAATAGAGGAATTATTACAATTTTTAGAGTTATGGGGGAAATATATTTAGAATAATACGTTATAGTAGAATGTTGCGCTGCCTTTTGATTTAACAGATGGGGTATATTTGGGGATATTGGCTATTGCATCATTTTTTATTAGTTCTAGATTATTGAAGAATTTTGTAGATAGTTAGGTGATGAATTTTTTTATGGGGGGGATCTAAGCAAAGGTACATATTTGTATTGGGCATAAAATATCTCACATCTTATAATGTTTCTTTTAATGTTATTTTTCTAGTATTCTTAAGTTGGTCTTGGTAGGACTTCTAATCCTGGCAACTTGTAATTGCCGTCAGTTTATAGTTCACGAGAGGCGGGGCTAGAAATTTCTATACCAATCAGGACCTATCTGGGCGTATCTTGGTTCCTAATGGATTGATCTTCAAATTTCTCGGAGTTTCAAGAATTATCCATTTTGTCGCCAAGTTCTGGGATCACTGGCTAAGAGCATCCGGTAGTATCCAATATAGGGTACTGTAAATCATTATTTCTGGTGATAGAACCATCTATGGTGGGAAGCATCATTACAGATTCAAACAATTCTTTCACACTAACGTGAAAATATATACGTCACGTTACACATACTGTAAAGAATAACGTAATAAATAACTTGAAACGTAGTATTTCTTGATACATGTTTGAAGGAATAATCCTTTAAAGTTGTTGCAATTTCTTTTTTCATTTCATCGTGTCAACTAATTTTGTTTAATATTTTAATAATTTTAAAGTTTTAATACATTGAATAAGTCTTTTTGTAAGCTTGAGTTTATTGCTTTTGAGTGTAAATTTATTGAATAAACTTCTATTTAAGAAAAAAAAATTTAAATATTTTCAAAACATATATCTAATTCTATGTTTGCTGTCACACTCTAGCTTATTACGAAAAAGTTATTTACATGCAAGATATTTAAATTCAGTAACTGCTGAAATTCTGGTTTAATAGCGGATAATATTCAAATATTTAATTATAGCAGTTAAAATTTTATTGTAATTATTAGAAACTGGTAATAATTATTGTAATTATTACCAACTGTGCCTATCTTCTTAGTATATGGCTAGTGCGTTTTTCTGTATTCTGACTGTCCAGGGTTTGAGGCTCGGTTCAGACATGGCCGTTCTGTGCTCGATCTGTGAGGTGTGAGAACATGCCCTCCCCCTCCCTGTAAAAAAAGGGGATTGTCCATGCAAATATGATACATGAAGTAGCTAAGTCGCGCTGTTGACTCTAGATGGCGCTACTGAAAAAACAAGAGACGCTCACTCAACTTAAATCGCTGACACATCTGTCAACGGACTTGTAAAGTGCCATGAATAACAACAACAATTATTAATTGTTGTATAACTTAAAATCTTTTATTTTTTCTTTTATCGAATTCCGTCAATTAATTTCATCTATTCAGTAGAGTATTTAGCAAACCAATGATAGCCAATTAAAGCCAATGATATTTTCTAGATTGCAGAAAATTTGCTATTTCTGCTATGTTTGTGCTGTAATTATTTATTGCTGCTTTATTGTGTTTTGCCTTCCTTCGAGCTTTGAAAAATTTATCTTTCAAATAACCTAAAACAATTAAAAATACAATAGCCAAAAAATATTTATTAGAGCAAATTGTATTGATTTGGATTCCAAGATATTCAACATTTCTTAGAATGAAAAGACGGATTTTCTTTCAAAAATAGTAATAAAAATAGTCCCGTAGTCCAATCATTGAAAGGATTGCTGTTGAAGATTATATCACAGATTAGAAGAAAAGATCGTTCCATAATATCTATGAAATTCATTGTGATAACAAGCACTAAGAAATTACAGAGACATTCCTTTCATTTTATTTCTAGGGCAAAAATAGAGCGTCCTAACAACAAGTGTAATTATCCGGCAGGTCATTAACCGGACCTTACTAAAAAAATTCTGACCAGATGACAGCCCTTATTGACACTCCGGCAATCAAGAAAAGGACATCGACCATATTCTCCATACTTAACACATGGAATAAACTTGTGTTACAAGCATCATATTAATCACAAATGAATATCATCTGCCAAAATTTTTCTCTGAAAAATAACCTTTAATAAGCGAATTTACAAATTGTTTTTCGAATATTTAAGGTATTTAAAGAATTCCGTTTATATTGATTATTTTTCTATAGTTCATAGCCTTTTTTTGCGAAAAGTTTTGTGTATATATTTTGAAAATGAAGCTATTGAGTATCTGAGTGAAAGAGGCAATGAGTTGTCTTTTTTTCGTGTTGTCAATCGTTTAAGTTAAAATATAATATGCTTACAAAGAATCAGACATTAATTTTTTTGAAGTCTGTACTTCTAATAATGATTTTGGAATGAGATTAAAGCTTTTAATGGAGGAGTATTAAAAAACCCATCGACTTAAAAGTATATTTGTTTTGACTTCTGTTTTATACATAAAGAAAAATTAGAACCGATGGAATTACAAGTGCAGCGACTATCTTTTTATGGAATATTTAAAATTTTCGACGATTTTGTTGATATTCAAGAAATATTCCTATACACTTAAGCAATAGGATAAGATATTTTCATATTCTTTGGAATGTTATTATATTCCTTTACTCCGTATTTTTTTTTGGGGGGGAGGGATTTATTAGTAAAATGTTCTAAATTATGGTACTGATGCTGATATGCCGATAAATTATAATGCAATACTTTAATTTTTTTATTTACATATGCCACTTCTTCTAATATACGAATGGACGTATTCATAAGTAAAATGCTTGTATCATTTTAATGCTGAATATATATATATATATATATATATATATATATACACTGAAGTGACAAAAGTCATGGGATAGCAATATGCAAATATACAGATGGCAGTAGTATCGCAGCGAAAAAGTATAAATGCGCAGTTCGTTTTCCAGAGCTTTCATTTGTGTTCAAGTTATTCATGTCAACAGGATTTTCGTGATTTATGGCGGCACGACGAGAATTAACAGACTTTGAACGTTGAATGTTTAGTTGGAGCTAGACGCATGGGTCATTCCATTGTGGATATCGTTAGTAAATTCAACATTCCGAGATCCACAGTATCAAGAGTGTGCCAAGAGTATGAAATTTCAGGCATCACATCCCATCATGGACAGCGCAGTGGGCGTCCACCTGCACTTAACGACCGAGACCGCCGATGTCTGTGTAGAATGGTCAATGTTAATAGACACGCAACACTTCGTCAAATAACTGCAGGAATCAATATGGGACGTACGAGGGACGTGTCCGATAGGACTGTGCGGCGAAATTTGTCTTCCTTGGGCTCTGACAGCAGAAGACCGACTCGAGTGCCTTTACTGACAGCACGACGTCGCCTGCAGCGACTCTCCTGGGCTCGTGAGCATATCGACTGGTCCCTAAACCAGTGGAAAACCGTAGCGTGGTCAGATGAGTCACGATTTCAGTTGTTACGAGCTGATAGTAGAGTTCGAGTGGGGCGCAGACCCCACGAAGCCATGGACCCAAACTGTCAGCAAGGCACTGTTCAAGCTGGTGGTGGCTGCATAATGGTGTGGGCTGTTTTTACATGGCATGGACTCGGTCCTCTGGGGCAACTGAACCGATCATTGACTGGAAATGGTTATGTTCAGCTGCTTGCAGATCACTTGCAGCCATTTATGGACTTCACATACCCACACAACGATGGGATTTTTATGGATGACAATGCGCCATGTCACCGGGCCAGAACTGTTCACGATTGGTTTGAAGAACATTCCAGACAATTCCAGCGCATGATCTGGCCACCTAGATCACCCGATATGAATCCCATCGAGCATTTATGGGACACCATCGAAAGGTCCGTTCGTGCCCAAACTCCTGCACCATCCCCACTTTCACAATTATGGACGTCTATACAGACAGCATGGCTCAATATTCCTGCAGAGGACTTCCAACGACTTGTGGACTCCATTACACGTCGAGTTGTTGCACTTCGCCGGGCAAAAGGAGGACCGACACGATATTAACAGTCATCAAATGACTTTTGTCACTTCAGTGT
>JAPMOQ010029745.1:1343382-1365827 GCA_026543055.1 Argiope trifasciata | reverse complement strand
ATAGGGAAAAATTGTAAAAAAATGTAGAAATAGGGAAAAATTGTAAAGAAATGAAGAATATAGAACAAAATAAAAAATATATTTCCTGCTTTCTTGAAATTAATTCCTACGTAATCACCTACATTAATAGAATGATAGAATCGTCCAAATTAGGAATGATAACCCTCCTTCCCTATTTTAAAGAAGTGGACAAAGCCAGTTATAATTCTCGTAGGATGAGTAATAGTTGAATTCTTGCAAGATATGTACTTGTAACCAGAAAGACATTTCTAAAACAGTGCGAGGAATTTCAAGTGCCTTAGCTATCCCATGATGCAATCAATAATGGGGCAACGTCTTCCATCAAAGGCAGATGCACTTTGGGGAGGCGATAAAATTATCTTGCATCTGTGCCTCAAAGAGAGGTGCATAGGTTCCAGAACAGAATATATATAGAACGGACATTTAGATCTTGAAGTTCAAGGATCGCCTCTACAAAAGCGGTACCTATTTCAAAGTTCATTTACGGGGGCTTTGAAATCCATTTTATTGCCATTTATAGTATCATCAAGTCTTACTTCCTGCAGATTTCATAAAATGTGCAATAAAATAGTTGCAAATCTAAAGATTTGCCAATTAGAATTTTGAATGATACTTTTTTCATCATGCATGCTGCATGATAGATAGCATGCTAGACTCTATTATCGAGCTAAAATGTCACATTGTGCATTCATACATAGAATCACAGATGCAATTTACATATGGAATGCAACCCTACGAATACAATCGAGTTAGAATGTCATATCGTACATACTGCAGATAACATTCTAATCTATAGATATTATCAAATACTGGTGGTGGTGGGTCTAATGCCACTTGGTCATACCAAGCCCGAATGAGCAGAGCTCTTTCGAATGAAGGCAGAAGTGTGAGCCTTTCTTTGGTAACTAGCACTGTTAAGGTGAAAGGACGACTTTGCTCGAGCATACACGACACAACCTCTTTCAGGAGGCGGTCGAACTGATTCATCCATCCGCAAGTCAGAATTTGATCCAAATTAGAGATAAACTCATTCCTGATTCAGTACCCTTAGAGGTATCATTTGTTATGGAATGTTGGAGGAACTATTGAACGTGTCCCAATTGCCATTAGCCAACAAGGTGGTTTTTGGCCGACACGAGGATAGAACTCACTACCTTTCAATTACGAGACTGATGCTCTACTATCCAGACTACTGCGATCCTCATCAAATGCTATATTCTCCATTTATAGATGACTTAATTTAATAACGTTCCTCCCCTATTTTAAAGAAATGGACAGAGCCAATTATAATTCCCGATAGATGATTTATAGATGAATTCTTGGAAGATATCTACTTGTAACTAGAAATACATTTCTAAAACAGTGCGGGGAATTTCAAGAGCTTTAGCTATCCCATGATGCAATCAATAACGGGACAATGTCTTCCGTCAAAGGCAGATGCACTTTGTGGAGGCGATAAAATTATCTTGCATCTGTGCCTCAAAGTGAGATGCATTGGTTCCAGAACAGCATATACATAGAACTGACATTTAGATCGGCAAGTTCAAGGATTACCTCTACAAAAGCGATACCTGTTTCAAAGTTTATTTACGGGGGCTTTGAAATCAATTTTATACAAAATTATAATCTACTGCATTTCTCAATGTATAACTTACTTAATAAGGAGACATTCATAAGGATTCGAACTATCGTTTTGCCAAACATGCTTAGGAGGAATTTTTCATTCAATATATGTTTTACGATGTAAAATATATGTTTTCAAACATGCCCTATGACTGAAATGCGAAAAACAATAGTCGAAATTTCGAAAACGTTTTTGTTGGCGATTACTATGTTTTCTCTTTAAAATTTCATAAATAATATAAAATAAATTCTTAATATTATGATACATGAATCATGTGAGAATATGATGTCTGATTAACACCACAAAATTTAAAAAAAAATAATGTTCTCACATAATAGCTTGGAATTTGAGATAGCAGATTTCCATTTTTTAACTTTTTATTTTCATGAAAATCAAATTCTTTGCGTATGTAAACATGCTTACAATACCTCTGTAAAGCATTTTAAATCGTAGATTTTGCTTAATAGCAGAGGAAAACAATTGAGCAGATGAAAATAAATAAATGTAATTAACATGATGACTATGGAGAAAAGCATTTTTACCATATAAAATCACAATGGATCTGACTATATTAACATAACTGGATTAAAGAGAATCTAAATTAATTGGTACGAAACAAAATGATACCTTTCCTTTGGAATTGTTCAATCGATTTCAGTTTATTCTCAATAGAAACGAAGTACACGTGTTTCAGTGTTTCTCCTGATAAACGATTGTATTTTGAACTTTCTATATATGCATAATATAAAAGCCTTATTAGAGAAAGAATCTCTCGAATGTTAGAATGTAACAATTGATATAATTGTAATATGTATTATGAAAATTTCCGAAAAAGAGAATTAAGGTATCTAACTACGTTCGAAGGAAATTTTTTGAAAAATTGGACTTTTTAAAAACTATTTAAAATTATGGTTTTTAGATGTATTGTCAATTATAATACAAAATCATATAAATGCAACAAAACTATTTGAAAATATCATATTTTTTGAGATAGAGGAAAATTTGTAGTTTTTTAATGACGTTTTAATTTGTTTTTGGAATGAAATTTTAACTTGTTTTCTAATGAAATTTTAATTTGTTTTTTAAAATGAAATTTAAACAAAATGGTTAACATTCTACACAAAGTTGTTATGCAACTGTCCTATTTTTCCTTGTACACAAGTTATAGACTATAATGTTGAATAAAATGTACCAAAATATAAGAAACATTTTGAGAAGCAAAGAAGTGATGGGTAAAAATATTGTCATATATGAGTTTTTCCCCATGAATGGTATGCAGAAAGTCGGCCCGGAGCTGTCTTAATTGGGGCTGGCAACAGGCGCTATCAGGCAACTCTCGTTAGATTTCGAAGTGGGCACACTCGTGTACAACGCCATGCGACGGACCACAAAGTTCATCCTATATTTCCAAAATGCAATGTGACTCAAGCTATTCCTGCCTACATCGGTTTCAATAAAGGCCAGCTGTTCTCGAGTCCTGAGACAGTATTGCATTGTTGGAGGGCATTCAGGTTCATGGACCTGGTTTGATGCTACTGTCAATAAAGCGTGATAAGCCACAATATAAGTTGCGGGTCTTCAGTCACTGTCCTAATGTTATTAAGACACCAGACCAAAAGTGCAAACAATCCGACTCAGAATGTGTAGGATTATTTGTAACAAAAAATGTGTGAATATCAAATTTCTAACAAGCAGGATTTAAGAAAACATTTGGTCGAAGTGTGGGCCAAAATAGATGGATCATTTTGCAAAAAATTGAGCCAATTCATGCCAAGCAGATAACGAGAAGTCATAAAAAACAAGAACGGCACAAGAAGGTATCAAGTTTTAAGTTTTCATTGTTTTTCTTAATTAATTGGAAAGTATCTCAATGCTTTTTTGTGCACCTGTTTTTGCTTGATTTCTTTCATTTTTAATTATAGTAATATTATATTGTTTGAATTATTATGATTGGTATAGATGAAATAATATTTATTTATTTGTTTTTGTTTCATTCATATAAATAAGTGAAATAATATGACAAAATCTGTGAACTTGTAATAAATCTCAATACTTTTTTGAAAGACTGCAGATTAAATGTTCCATTTCATTTTTTTAAGTTGGTGAATTTGTCGCAGACCTTTTTATAAAATAATCAAATAAAATTGTATTAAAAAAGAAATTGTAATTGCGTTCGGAGGTGGATATTAGAAAGAAACCCATTAAAGAAAATTTTTTAAATTGGATAGTAAAAATTTATTTTATCAATAAGAAAAGTACAATACTTCATGAAATTTATTTATTTTAATTTATTAGAGCAATTGTAATGAAAAAATCAACTGAAATTCGTTAAAATTTTATTCTGGATTAACAGGTTTTAATTGATTTTCAATGTCAGCTTAAATGTAATCTTTGGATAGTGTCTGTTGTCAAATTACAATATATATGCTATGTATAATAAATAAATAACCTTAAATAATAAAAGAAAAAGGTATTATTTTAGGAATAGGATTTGCGATATGGAAAAATTCAATATTTCACTATATTAAATTTATTATTTATTTTAACACAAATAAAAGCACCAGAATATTTATTGCCGAAACTATTTTAAAATTACCAGAAAATTCTAAAAGTTTTATGATCAATACCTGCTTTAGTGTTTTTTGTTGTACTTTTATATTTTTGTTTTTAATCTTTGTTCAAAATTGTGAAGTTTTATTTTTGTTTAGTCATCATGTTACTTTTTAAAATAAACTGAAATTATTTTCTTAAAATTTATTTCCTCCAAGACAATGAAAATGCCAAGAGTTCTAAGGATTACCAACTGAAAAATGAAGACGAGAAGCTTTTTTACCTACAAAAGACTTATTGTAAAGAAAAATAGCAGAGAAGTTAAAAGAAAAAAATATGTAAGCTGCAAGTTAAAAATCGGAAAATATTTGAATCCCCTGAGACGATTGACGGAAAAGCAAATCAACGAGAAAGAAATTATTAGAATCAAAAATGAAATCGATGTTGAACCAGCTAAAATAAGAGTATGAAATTACTTTACAGAGAAAAATCTGAAAAATAAGAAGAGAAAAAAACACTATGAAATCTTTTAAGATTACCTAATTTTTTCGTTTGGATTCTAAATCAAAATCTTTTAACTACTGCATCATATAGAAGTAATGAGTACTCTTTCATAAAAAGATTATGAGATAAAGTTCAATCTATTGGGTTGTTCGGAAAGTCATTTCGTTTTTTTTGTCAAAATGAAAAGAAATTTTCGTTTAATGAATAAATTATTTATTAAATTATAAAATTGCCATTCTGGTCTAATACCTTTTGCCATATTTTTGGTAGTAACATGATTACACGCTCATAAAAGCTTTGGTCTTTGCTGTAAAAAAAACTGATCGAGGTGGTTTTTGGCCTCCTCATTTGAAGGAAAAATTTTGCAAATCAGTTCTGGTACTGATGTACTGTTAACACATCTTCTCCACACATATTGGCTAATTTATTTCTGGCTTGACAGCATTTTTACCTTTTATATAGCAAAAAATAAAAAAATGACGAAAATGCTGTTTATTGCTCTCCATATTTAAAAGGGCACCATCCAAAAACTACTGCGAAGAATCAGCTGCACTTTTTCACACTCAAGCCTTGCTATATCAGCTCTTAAAACATAAAATGATTTTGCGGTTTAAGTATGAAATTGGGTGCGAAAAATACAATTAAATCCTCTGTAGGGAAAAAACGAAATTACTTTCCGAACAACCTAATAAATTCTTTTTCAGAGTATTTCACATACCGTTCAAATTATCAATGTACTTCCAAAAGTCAACTGTGTTTTAAAATACAACTCTTGGGAGTTAAAATTAAATGTACAAAATAAAAGTATTTTCACATGAGAACTCGAAATTTGTGAGGTCATAACGAAATTAACGAAATTTGTGACGACTAGTCGTGCCCTCTAACGGCACCAACTAAAACTATTGCAATCAACTTCCAACCGTCAACAATGTAGCATGTTTTATTTTTCACTGCCTGTGTGTGCGCATTATAGTTTTGTGTAATTAATATTAAATGGTGACTGAGCGTTTGTGTTCGGGCTCTTAGGTCAAATATATAATTTTAGAGCTACCTGGTTTTCTTTTATTTGTTTAGTCAATCACTTAGTCACAATAGTAGATTTCAATTAAAAAACATGTATTAGGTAAGAGCAATATAGGACAAAATAATGATGCATATAGATAAAATACAGGGTGTCCCCAAAGCGACTGGTGAATTTTGAAAATCAATAGAAACAGGACAGAATGAGACATAAATTTATCGTTTTCGACCTATAGAAGTCTATCCCATCACACTCTAGATTTAATTATCATTGAAACCCACAGGTGATGCTGTCAAGCGATCTGCTGCATGTATATTGGAAATGAAATACTTGAAATTGCATTCTGTAGTTCATTCGCCCCCTTCCCCAACTGGGCCACTTTGTATTGAAAACAGAGTTGTTTAATTTTTTTTAAACAGTCCTTGCAACATTTTCATATGGAAATTTTTTCAACATCTTCATCAATATTTTTCTAATTTTTTGGAGTAGAACCTATGGGTGGAAGTTTAGTTTAGTCATTTTAACATCCTGTTGTAAAGTTTTCGGACGGACCTCATCATTTTGAACCACAGTCAGATGACGAGGAAGACACCTGAGCTGGCACCCACCTCTCCATGCCACACACCATAAGCGGGAGGCCGTTTGGCGTGACGGATTTAACGTGCATTTAACTTGAACGACGATTCTTCGGTGGGATTGAATCTCGAACCTGAAGCTCTCCGGTTCCGAAACCACCAAGCCATGCGGATGACAATGTTAGCGAAATGGTGGAATAAAATCCACGATTTTCAAAACGTAAAGCCATTAATTAAAGAAGAAATGTGACACATTTGTATCATATTTCGTCTATTTTTATTGATTTTCACCAGTTAGTTTTTGCTAAACTCAGTAATTTTTGTATTTTAAATGGAAATTCGAAGAGAAAAAAATTACTTTCAGTGAACTAATGCATCTGATCCTCTAAAAGATGTATTTGTTCCATTGACATTCTTCGAAATATCTCGCAGTTTCTAAAGCAACAGGAGTACGAACATTCTTATTTTCAAAATGCGCTTATGAAAAGTTTTTCTAATCAAGTTCCAAGGAAATAACTGCAGAAAATTATATCGTAACAATCACAGAAAAGATGATAATCATATTCTTTAATAATACAGGATAATAATAGTAGTAGTAGTTGTTGTTGTTTCTAATAGCACTTGTCATTGACAAGCCCACTAACTAAAGACTCATTGCGATTTAATCCGAATTGGGCGTCTATTGTTTATATTCAGTAGCCCCATCTAGGACCAAGAGTACGACTTAACTGTTCCAGAGTGACAACCAATTTTACGTGGTGGACATTATTCATGCATTTTCATTCACTTATTTAGACCTGGATCAAAGAACGATACCCTCTGAACCAGTACCCTCAATGATATTACTCTCGACACGGAGGTCTTTGTGACAACGACATATTTACACGTGCGTCAAATATCGCACACGCGGAGATTCTTCGGCTTGCGGTGTTTGAACTCCCAATCTAAGGGGTGCGAGTCCCATGCCCAACCAGCCAGGCTATCTCTGTTCTTAATAATAATAGAATGATAGTAATAATAATAATTGGAAAGGAGATTGTAATCATTGATAGGAATAATCAATTCATAGGGAAGTATGATCAGATACTGATAAGTAGAGCCTTGAGCAATTTCTCAAGACCAATAAGTGCACGTTCCAAACTGCAGATGTGGACTATATGAGATCAACATGAACTTCAAATTCCTATAAATTCCTTCGTTTTGATACCTTCCAATACCCAATTACTTTTTTACTTTTCAACTTTTCCTAGAAGATATTTAAAATCAATCGTGGAAATCGAAGATAACAATTAATTGCGAATTTCATCTATCTCTGACATTTTTTTCAATAGATTTTTGACTCATTTCATGACTTTATTTCTCTTTTCATGATTGTGTAAAATATTTTAACATACGCAGCATGAATTTTTACTTCCTCTGATTCGAAGTATACTAAGAGAAGTTTCTCTTATGCATCATACATTAAGAGGAATTATTGCAATCATCAAAAAATTTGACTATAAAAGAAGTATCTGTTACACAACGTATACTAAGAGATATTATTGCAATATTAAAAAAATTTGACTATAAGTTTCTCTTATGCTGCGTAGACCGAATAATATTATTCCACCCATCAAAAAATTTGACATTAATTGCAATTTCTCTTATACAATATATAATATTATTGAGTGCGTCAAAAAATCTGAATACAGAATTTTGACAATTCTCCACGATTAGTACTCCCCCCCCCCTGCCCCACTCACAAATCTGACGAACTCATTTTCTCTGATTATATCGGTTTGTCTGTTTGTGAGTTTATAAGCTCGATAGCTCATAAAGATTTTGAGTTAGACGGATAAAATCTGATTCGTGGTATTTCAACCATATTTGGGGATTTTTATCAAACTAGGGGTCTCCGCCCCCTCCTCGCTCATGATCGCCAACCCCCAGGAACTGCTAATGCCGTTCCTCTCGGATCGCTTCACTCGCTCGCCGTCTACGAAACCACAAAAGATGTATTCAAATAGTTTATTCCAAAATGTCATAAAAGAATGGAAGGCATTAAAAAATGAGAAGTAAAAAGTACACTCGAAAATCGAGCTTTGTAAGCATTAATAACTTCGCATTTAGGAGCTATATATACATCCACCACATGTTCTTTGCTCACAATTTTTCAAATTTGAGAACTATACCACAAGTTAAAAAAATCATCAGACTTAAAAAATTAATCAGACAGAGTTAAAAAAAATTCATATTTGCAAAAATTTTTTTGCAAGCGAATATATTCAAATTCAGTCCATTCCAAAATAGGATAAAAAATGAAAGAAATAAAAAAAATGCAAGGTAAAAAGTACACTCGAAAGCTCAAACTTAGAAAAGTTCTTTGTAAACAAAAGTAACTTTTCTTCTTCTTTTCGACGGTTTCGTTTTAAAATCGATACGGTGTGACTTATACTCATTGTTAAAAAATCTGTCCATTATTTTTTCAAATGCGTTCGCTTGAAATCTTATCACACCGCGTGTTGAAGTTAACGAACACAGTCGAAGTGTTGCCAAACTGCGATGAATAAATTCAGACTGATTTTGAGTCCACATAAGCGTTTTATATCTATAGATTTTGAATGAAATAGTTTCAGAAAACTCTGCCTGTTTGATTATAAGAAAAAAAGTGCACACGAAAAGTACAAAAACATAAAGAGATGTGCGAATAAGATTTGGAATACAAATTTAAAATCTATGTTGAAGATAGATATCAAGTTAAGAATTCATATCCGGATTACATTACAAAAATATTGCCGCATGAAGAACGCTTACCACGAGCTCAGTGGCTGAATGGTCAAAGTATGTGATCCAAACCCAGAGTTTGCAGTTTCGATGTTCGCCGTGACTGTTATATCCAAAGTGTGCATTTTTAGTTTGCTTCTTTAGTATGTTCTCTAACATTCTAGACCTTTGTTATGTAAATGAGTTGTTTCTCGAATATTCTGTTCTTGTATAAAAGATGATACCCACGAGTCGTGGGCAACTTCCCGACCTTGTAAAATTACAATTCGCTCCTTTCCTTTAATAAACTTGTGTGTTAACGGTGTGTTTATTTGAAACTTCTTGACAATATTAGCCGACCGAAAAACATTTTTTTTGTCCTTACGTTTATATATTCAATGCACGTTAAAGATTAATCGCTTGAAAAATGAACCAAAGGCTCGCCCATTAATTGATTCTTTCTTAACTATTGTTCGCCAAAGTTATACGATTAAAACACTACTTGGCCAATAATGACCAGTCTCCCACGATTTAATATATAGAAATAGTTTAGTAAACCTGATCATTTTTCCATCAGTATTAATATTTTTTAATTCTTTTTCCTGGTTATAATGTGCAATGTCTTTTGTCATGGTTCCAGGAAATAACTTACTTTTATATTAATAACGGTGCAAAATATGAGAAAAAAAACTTGGTGGAAGGGATTGTTTATTTTATAACCTTACTTTCTACATGAATATGCTTACTATTTTCATAAAAGTGAACAGAGTTTATTAAAAAGTTCTCTTAATCATGTGTTAAAGTTTGGAAGCTTTTGCTTCATCAGTTTTTGTATAGTTATCCAAAAGATATTCATTTTTCTTCAACACAATGGACATCGCATATGGGGTTTAGGGAAAGCATCTTCGCAGAAATATATAATGTTTAATATATTTTTTACACGCTTGAAGTTTTATGATAATTTCAAATATATTTTTTAAAGATATTTAACAAAATGTCTAAAATTGCAAGTGATCGGTCATCATTGGTCAAACAGTGTACACAAATATCAGTTTTTTTTTCTTTCTATAATGTGAAAAACACATCTCATATATGTGGGACTCTGGTCACGTGGCTTTCAAGGTCAAAACTAATGCCAACAGTTTTATGAGGGGATAAGACATGGTAGTTTTATCAGAGAATAAGTGAAAAAGTTTCGGGTATATTACTCCCTAACTTTTCCTTTTCATGACAGTGATATGAATTATTTTTAAAAACACATCTCTTATAAGCGGGATTCTGGTCACGTGGCATTCAAGGTCGAAACTAAAGCCAACAGTTTTATGAGTGGATAAGACTTGATAGTTTTATCAGAGAATAAGCGAAAAAGTGTCGGGTGGACTACTCCCGAATCTTTTCCTTTTCATGAAACTAATATGACTTATTTGAACAAAGTTTTCAAACTTTAAAAGATTTTCATCGATAGGGGAAGGTAATTGAAATCGTTTCTCTTCACTTTTCTATTCACTTTAATTCACCCTTAAAGTGAGCTGGTTGAAAACCAAACCTATAATTACAATACTTTTCTCCGTCTAGACACTGAAAATTCTTTTTCATTCGTTGAAATAGAACATAGAAATATAAACGATTCTTCGAATAGAGCATATATCGAACTTTTCAAGCAATATAAGTTTGATTCAATACATACAATGGAAGCATCAGCCTGTTATAATTAAAGTCTGAAAATTTAGAAGGTTCTAGAAATTGGTATGAGACTTAAAACTAATGAACATTTATATGAGTAAATCTATTACAAGTGATACTATTGTAAAATCTTCCATAATACAGGAAGGCAACAAGTTAAAATTCTTTTTCGGCTGTTGGAGAGGAATACGTGAGTAAAGCAACTTTCTTTTTAATATTAAAGAACAAACGAAAAAGCATTAATGTTTTAGTTAAAATAAAAGTTCTATTAAAATCAAGTACTAAAATATAATTCATTCTTAAATCATTAGAAACTCATAGTACAATACGAAAGCTCTTTTATCTGTTTTATCCTTTCATTATATGAAAAATTTTATTGTTTTGTTTTTTAATCCTTCAAAAAACTGTTTTTCATTCTGTTTTAAATCCTATTTACTAAACTTGTGTGTATGGAAAGGGAAATACTTCCTTATTTAAAATATTTCCCACTAAGCCGTAAACATTTATCGCTCTATTAATTTGAACCTAATTGCAGTATGTAGATTTGAAACATTTTGAATAGAAAATGCTTTAAAAATAAATGAAAAATAAATTGAAGTTTCTGAACCATGAATTTCTGAACGTTTTCAATGCAGTTCAAAACTATCTTTATAGTTTGATCTTTGGTGGTACGATTTCCAATTTTAATTTACTCGATCATAAACTGAACAGGATCAAAAAAACGTAAGCAAACCTTTAACGATACAAATAATTATTTTATTATATAAAAAGAAATTTTTTAGTTAAAAAAATTAAAAATTATTATGTATTAATTTAAATGTTCTTCGTTATCACTTTTAAATTATATTCTTAGGGATTTCCTCGTCTTCTTACAATCCTAATCCGTCGGGTTCTTTTACCTATATAGTGGCTGTGTACGGTGTGAGAAGATAATGCGCACACACTATTATCAGTCCTTCAGCAGACGACACAAGACAGATGACGTTTATTTACAGAACAGCACAAAAGCAAGAGATATTTACAAGACAGCGACGGACGAGACGAACACATAGTAGCACACAGCAATGGGGTGGTCGGCTGTATGCAAGAAGAAGTAACGGCAGTAGCTCACAAGTAGTACCAATACCCACAGCACTGGCTATAGTACTTGACGCTGCTTCCTCAATAGACTACAAGGCACATAGAAAAGTTCAGCACTTGCTTGGCTCCACCGCTTCTTGTCTTCTCCTCTGGAGGACTCGTTATTTTTCGTCGCTTCCAACTACTACTGCCCGAAGCGTGTAGTGTAGTGTTAACGGAGCGCCTAGCCCCGGTAGGGACTTATCCCCGGTCATGGTAGAATGGGAAGAGGTCTATTGGTCAATATTTGCCGTGATCTTCTACGTAAATACAACGATGTGGTATATACAGCTTGAGTGCCGAAGCTTGAATGAAGCCGGAACTGCTACAACTACTGGCCGAAGCGTAATGATGGTTTACGGAGTACCTAGCCCCGTAGGGGCTTAAACTCCAATACGACAGTTGCAAGAGACCTGGCTTTCGGTAATAGTCGTTATCATCTCCGCTGGTATCTGAGATGTGAGGATAAAACGCCAAGCACATATGCCTAGTGAACTGCGAGTCTGTCGGGTTCGGGAGGAAAGAGAAGGTGAAAGCCAATCATGGAGCTAGGGATTAGCAGCCGTACTTGCGAAAGCCAATCGGGTTGCAGTAGCTGGGAAGTATGCTATTGGATGTCAGGATGAGCTGGGAGGAGCAACGTGGTTTGGGTCAATGCTGCATTTACAAAAATTTTTAAGTTTCATTTAATGTTGAAAAATTGAAGCTGATTGAGTTCAATTAGAACAAGTATAAAAGGAGTGCGATAGAAACAAGTTTGAGAGAGGTTAAAGGAGAATATTTCTAGGTCGCTTAATATTAACGTTGGGGGTATATTTAGGTATTGCGGCAATTTCTTCATTATCGTTAGAGTCAAAGTTTTTAAAGAATTTAATAGCAAGTTTTTTGATGAATTTTTTAAGAGGGGGGTAATCTAGTGCCTGGTACATGTTAGTATTTGGCATATACCAACGGCAGTTACAAAATCTTCTGATAAGTTTATTCTGTTGCAACTCTAGTATTCTAAGATTAGATTTAGCAGCATATCCCCAAACCGGACTTGCGTATGTAAGCACTGGACGCAGATAAGCGTTGTAAATAAGCATTTTATTATTTCTTCTCATTTTGGAGTTTCGAGAAATTAAGGGGTAAAATTTACGAGTTAGGTCTCGAAACTTATTTTTAGTATAAATAAAATGGGGTTTCCAAGTAAGTTTATTGTCTAAAATGACTCCTAGATATTTACATTCCTTAGACCACGGGATGTTTTGATTATTAATTTTAATGGGGCGTACTTGTTTATTAGAGTTAAATTTACTAAAAAGAATAGCTTCTGTTTTGCTGGGATTTATGGCAATTTTCCATTTGATAAACCAGTCTTCAAGAGTACTGAGGTGTCTGGTGAGTGCTATTGAGATGAAATTTGGATTTTTGTTTCTGGCTAATATTGCAGTGTCATCTGCATACATGCAGAGCATGGTGTTGAATTGTTTTGGTATGTCGTTAATGTATAATGAGAATAATACAGGTCCAATTTTTGATCCTTGCGCGACATCTTCTTTGATGGGTTTTAATACTGACAATGTGTTATTTACACGTACACGGAAGGATCTATTATCGAGGTATGAAATAATGATTTTGATTATGTACTGAGGTATATTGTAGTTGATTAACTTGTAGATAAGGCCGTCCTGCCAAACTCTATCAAAGGCCTTCTGAATGTCTAAAAAGACTGCAGCAGATTTTTGATTATTTGCAAATCCTTCCTCGACATACTCCACAACTCTGACTAACTGGTGGGTGTACTGGCCGAAGCTTGAAACTCCCTTCCTTATATAGTTTCCAGGAGTGCCGTGGCTAGAAATGTCTGGACCAATCAGAGCGTATCTGGATGTATCTCAGTTCCTAATAGACAAATCGGAAAAATTCTGAAAATTTCGAAAATTATCCATTTTGTCACCAAAGTCGTCAAATCGCCAAGTTTGTCACCAAGCTCTGAGATCATTTCTAAGAGCATCCGCCAGCATCCAGTACAGAATTTTGTAAATGTTTCTTTCCGGCGAGAGAACTAATTATGCTGGGAAACAGCACCTCAGATTCGTAAAAATATTAAACAAAGCTGTTTTCGTCCTGATGAATTATTTGTCTTCATTCCTCGAACTTTTTGCAATACTTATCCTGGCTTTTTTCGGAGCTTTTCTTAATGAAATCAGTTTTGATCATTTAAATATTTCTAGGAAGTAAATATTCGGGAGATTTTGATATTGAGCCGTGAAATATTAGTGAAATTCTCTATCGATCTTTTAAAGGAATTTAGAATACTTGCATTCAACTGTTCGTCTAGACTTTCTTTTATGCCTCTCAAATTAAAATATAATTTTAATTTCAACCATGCTATCGTTAGCTGCCTTCTGTCGAAAGCCAGCTCGGCTTTGGTTAATTAATTAATTGATTAACCATGATTTAATTAACAAATTTTAAAGGTTTAATAAGTATCATTAAGTGCTTAACAAACTTTCATTATTCTTCTGTATATGTGTACAAAGTGTAACGCATTTCAGCAAATATATATATTAGGTTTCTCAACCTATTAGTAAATGCTCTGTTGAAAGTATGTCATTATTTTTTTATATAAAAGGCAAGCAATTAATTACTTCATTTTAATAAAAAAAAAGTTAAAATGGCTTCTTTTTAAGGATTTTAATTTTATTGCATAGCTATATTACAAATGTGGATAAATAATCCTCTTTTTTTTAAAAAAAACATTCGAATACTTTAAATTGGCATTTCTAGTATTATCCAGTCTTACTTGCTGCAGATTTCGTAAATTGTGCAGTAAAATAGTGGCAAATCTAAAGATTTGCCACATAGAGGATTTTGAATTATGATTTTTTCATCAAACATGCTGAATGATAGATAGCGTGCCAGGCTCTAAAAATTATCGAGTTAAAATGCCACATTGTTCATTCATACATAGAATTACAGACGCAATTTACAGATGGAATGCAAGTCTACGAATCGAATCGAGTTAGAATGTCATATCGTGCTTATGTAGATGAGGCAATTTGTAGATAGCATTCTAACTAATAGATATTATCAAATACTATATTCTACATTTATCGATAACATAATTTAAGGATGGCATATGATTATAAATATTAACAAAATACTATATTGTGTATGTATAGAGAATGGAATTTGTAGATACCATCACAGGTTATATTATAAAGTTAAAATGCCTTACTGCGTATGTATACGAGGTAAAACGCAATTATGTAATACCAGATTATAAATATTATCCATTAAAATTGACACATTGTGCATATATACATGATGCAATTTACAGATAGAATACTAACCTAAAATAAATATAGGATCATGACGACATATCGGGCATGTATATATGACGCAATTAGCAGATATCATGCTAACCTGAAAATATGAATAAAACGCCATATTGTACATCCATAAAGGATTCAATTTGCAGATATTATAACATAATATATAGTTTAAATGATATATCGTGCGTGTATAGATATCGAAATTTAAATAGTATAGCAAACTATAAATATTGCATTGTTAAAATGCGTTATTTGTGTAATGTTTGCACAATGTCTCAATTTGAAAATAGAATGCCAAACTATGAAGATTATCGCTTTAAAATACCATATTCCTTATGTATACATGATGCAATTTACAAATAATATGCTTGACTAAATGGTTTCGAATTCAAATGCTATAATGTGCATGTATACATAAATCAATTTGCAAATAGATTTCCAGACTATAAATATACATGAATCAAAACGCTATGCTGGGCATATTGCAGATAGCGTACTAAACTATGAATGCACTCGGGTTAAAATACAATATTGTGTATGCATAGATAACGCAGTTTACAAATAATGTGTCAGACTTTGAACATTATCGTATTAAAATGCCAAATTCTGCATCTATACTTGACAACATTTGCTGATAGTATGTCAGAATATAAACATTATCTTGTTAGAAACGTAATATTCTGTCTGTCTCGTTGAAAATTAAGAGGAAAAAGTCTGACAGGTCTTGAATGATTGTCTCTTTAAACTATAACATGAAGACTTACATTATGGAACCTTAAGAAATTAACAATCGTCAGGAGATTGCAAGTTTTACAAAAGAACGTTTCTCGGATAGAGCTCAATTATCCGAAAACCCTTCGGCAATCATTATATATAAATGCCTCTCTTAAATTTCCAATAACTACCGGAAACTAGTCCCGAAAATTAATTGCTGCGTCTGTACTTTGAAAGAAATGAATTAATTGTTGCGCATTAACCTTTCACTTCTGAATTAATGTTTTCTGGTGTTTTGGTGGATTGCTCTTATGAGAACGATTTGTAACATACTTTCAGATATACCTCAACAACAATCTTATGACCAATTTATGCATCTTTAATTCATTTATTTAATCATCTTGCGCCAATTATGTAATTTTAGATAGAAACGATCGCATATAAATTCTCTCAGTGGAGTTCTAATTGCTAATTAATACAATTATTGGAACCCGGTGAAAATGTTTGGGAACTATATTATTATGCGAATAATATAGTTCCTTTGTAAGTTGCTATATCTTCTCTTAGAATGCACTAGGGAAGGCTTTAGTTTATAATTATGATTAATTCGTCATGTAAAATAGATTTCAAAGGAATTCTGCATTTATCTAAATCCGAAATGATTTATTGATATAATAACTGAAATTTAATATTTTCCTACTTTCTTGTTCACATTGAATTGCATTTCCAATGTCGTCTTCATTTACATAAGTTTCTGGAACATTAAATCCGTTTGGGAAGTAATGAAATGTAGCTAGCAATATTAATTTATACATTTAAACAATTTTAAGCAATTTCCATCTGAATAAAATTTTCGATTAGGATTATATTCGATATGAAAACTGATTTCTGTTTTAATGAATAGTAATAACAGAAGACAATAATTTATGTATAGGAAACTGCATTATTTAACACATTGTATGCCATGGCAATTTTCAGAAATCTGGCCTAAAATGACTAACTAATTTGAACTAATTTTTATAATTACATTTTTTGCTTGTTTTTCAATAAATGTTTTGTTTATGCAAGCCAGTACTGATTTTTTGTTCTTTTCCTAGAAGCCATCTATTGATATTAGCACTGATATACTACGAGTTTAATCGTAACTGCAAAAAATGGGAAATAAACATAATACTAGAAAACTCGTAGTTGGCGTCCTAGAAAAGAACGCAATCTACGAGTTACCTTATAGATTGGCAGTCAACGTGTTAATAGCACTACGAAATAAAAATAAAAAAACCCTTTTGAAAGTTTATAAAATTAAGAATGACCTATCTTTTGGAGAGCATGGTTAATTAATACTCTGTTGAACCAATTTTAACAACAAAATTCTCTCTTCCAGAAACTGTTTGAAGAAGTTCACGAAGTTATCAGAGTTCACAAACAGAAAAAAATGTTCTCATCATTATATAAAAAATTTCAGTACTATTTAGCAAAGAATTTCAGTTTTACAAAGGATGCCCCAAAATTAGCTCAAGATTGGAATCTGCCGCGATTCATCCAGTTGTGCTGGAAATCCTTTGAAAAAAAACCATTTGACATATAATAGTTTAGTGTTAGTAAAAATGGCGCGTTATATGATAGTACAATATGTTTTCATTGTTGAACAATATACCAAAATTAATTAAAGTCTGGCAGCTACAGAGTTTCAGAATTGCCCCCCCCCCCCAGATTGGCTGATTTAACAGAAGAGGAATTTTTTATGGAGCTATTTGAAATCAAAAGTCCAAGCCAACTAGCCCACAAGCACGCTTGTATTGAAGGAGTGAATTCAACGCTGCATCAACGAAATTCAGAGATATTTATGCAAAATGGTTATGGAAAATTTCGACAATATAGTGCGGATGAGCTAACAAAACAGTGGAAGTCATTTATCCTATGTGTTATTCTGTACATAACCCTATACTGTATACTTTACGATTCAATAAAATATAGCAATTTAAAGAGGGGAAAAAAGTGTTTTTCTTTAATTGGAATCTTGCTTTTACGAGTTGTTTTGTCTTATTCCATTTTTATTAACACTAAACTATCAGCTGTCAGACATTTTTAATTGGAATATCAAACACTTAACTGCACTAACGGTGGTAAATTCCAATCTTGCATCAATTTTGGGGCATCTTTTATTTTGTTAAAAGTTTTACATGCCATCATTAATGTATTTTTTATACTCCCAATCTTGCAAGCAATATAATATGTTGAATTTCAGAAGCCTTATATAATCTTTTCAATTAATATACCTCTTCTTTTTTATCGAAAATTTAATTTTAAAAGTGAATTAATTAAATATCTGGTAATCTAAAAGCATGCTTTCTTAACTGCAGTACGTTTGTATATAAAAAAGAAAAAGTATCATTCAAGTTTGAGCTTTCACATGTACTGTAAAATACCGTCAAATATATATATTGAATAACCATATTTATTGAATTTTTATTGAATAACCATCTGGATATTGATTTTAGTATCAGAGAAAAATATAGATAAAGAGATTTCATTAAATATTGTATAAATATTTTTATAAAATTTGCAAAATATAATTACGTAACCTTATCCCAATAATTTATTTCGCTCTTGAAGTAAAAATTAGAGGTTATATAAAAGTAAATTGCTTGACAAATTTGAAATTTAAAATCAACTGCATAATTTATTCACCGAAATGTAAGAAGACTGATGACAAAATTGCTTCCTGGATGTGATGGATATATGATACATGTGAGATCCGATAGGCAATCCTTGAGATATATGATTTACTATATTGGAAATCTGTTAATGCTTCATTTTTCTGATTAATTTTCTTTCCATCTTTCTTTGTAAAACTAAACTTCATTTGTTGATATTTCTTTATTATTCTTTTTTCCTTGTTCAATTTTCCCTATTTTTCCAATTAAAAATATAATCGAATTACATCAAGTATCGTATAACACATCTTGTGACATCTGACAACTGAAAAAAAAAAGAATTTTAATCTTGCTAAGTTTGAAAGCTGTTATGAAAAGGAGGGAGTGTTGGAATAAAGCCTGTAGAGGGTGATTGACCTTTGAAATTTAATAACAATATCGCTTGCTCACATTACAATTCAGTAAGAATTTTTAATTTTTTAGTTTAAAAAATTTAATATACATCATCTAATTTTATTCATATTTAGCCTTTTGTTTTGTGCTCGACATTAATGATAATCTGTCATTTTTAATTATTTATTTTACACGCCACTTAGTTAGTATAACTTAATAATCCTTAATTGTGGCCTTCAATTTCTTCTTTTTGACAGACCAATATTTCATGTATAAGCTTGTGGTGGTATATTCATAAGTCAGATAACATCTACGAGGCACGAGCAATTGCTTTTTCTTAGTGGCTCTTACTAATTATCTCTACTGTAGCATTCCCCTGTCCTATTCAAGGATCAGCAGGATTTCCCGACAGCTGCTCACAACCTATTAACGCCCTCCATTGTTAAAAGCCGCCAGCTTTCAACATGGGGAGTCTCTTTATCTTCGACCGCATCTGGCCATTAGACCACAAGTGTAGTTCATTATGGGGAAGGGACCTGTCTCATCTTCAAAGGAAAGGTGTCCCACTGCTGGATTCTGGGTGGTCCCTTTGTGAGGAAATTACTGACATGTGCTCCAGATAGGAATGGATAGGACGAGTCATTGATAGCTAGGAGTCAGGACAGTCTGACGCCACGAAAGACAGAGGTGGCATGAGGGAAATTTTTGCTGAATGATGGACCGATGGAAAGCTGACGTGAACAAATGGAATTTGGAGACGTAGACTTTGGATAGCAAAAAAATGCTGGTTGGGTTTGAGAGCGGAGAGAAACTTTTGGATTGTGGACTGGGTTTTGGACGCTCCACCTTGATAGAGGTTCTGGCTAACACACTTTTAGCGTCTTGTGGCGTTTTTTTAAAAAAGAATCTAGGACACTTTCCCTGAACTGTTCCGACGAAAGACTTTCAACTTCTATCTGTTGTGCAAATAGCGAATATTTAATCTAGAGTAGAAAATATTGTTCTTCTATAAAATTATTAGGATGTAAATAAAGAATTCATTCTGGTCATTTGATCGGTAGCTATCAAGTCATTACAATAGGGAGGCCACGGTGGCCTAGCGGTAAAGTCTCGGATTCGGAACCGAAGGATTATAGGTCGAGACCCGATTCCCCCGAAGAACCACCGTGTAAGCAAGTCTGGTGTGCGTTAAATCCATGGGGCCAAATGTCCTTCCACTGGTGTGGTGTGGAAGTTTGGAGAGGGGTGTGACAGCTCTGGTGTCGTCCTCGTCCTCTGATCTCTGTTCAAAATTGCTAGGTCCGTCGCAAAAATAACCTTAGTGTTGCTTTAAAGCGGGATGTTAATGTAACTAAAATAAGCTAAACATTGCAATATGTCTCATTAAATCGCGAGTCTATTGTTAAATGTAAACATCTCCTCCTTTCATTTTCCCTCTCACCCCTACTATTTTGTCGAATTAAACACATCCTAGCGCATGCTCAAAAATGCGGAGGGTTTTACAATCTGTTGTCAAACAGTATTTTATCACTTCTGTTGATTGTACGATGCAACTTTGTATTCACATTCTAATTAATTTCGTTCGTTAGTGCAAACATAAAAAATAAACTATATATGCCGTTCTGCCATGTTGGCGAGCCCTGAATATATAGAAGAAATAATTTAAAAAAATTCCAGTAAATTACGAAATAACAGTATTTAAACTTGCAAATATCAGTTTTACAAACTTATACAAATGGCTCAAAATACCAGAATTCGGTTTCCCGGTATTGCAATTCCTAGAGAAGATCCTACCCACTAGTTTTCATTGTCCCATAACGGACATTGTATTTAACAAGCTCAAAGATCGGACGAGAACTGTTCTGCTGATAACGTCAGATACTTCGAGATTATTACGTTAGCCGGTATATGAAGCACTTGCGGAAATTAGCACTTCCTCTGTGATGACGTCACCGGATACAGGCCGTTAGCGAAATGACTGGAAGGCATTACATTTTATGAATATGCTAAAAAGTCAGGATGTGAGCTGATTCTCGGATTTATTGAGCAATGGTTTGATTCCTACATTGTATCCGTAAAATATGAACTCAAAATCAGATACTGCATAAGGAATCCTTTACTTTTCCTCTAATTTATAGATTACTCTCTGGTACCCTGAGCGTTGCTGCCGCAGAAGAAATAATCTTGAAAATATCGTTTGGAATTTGAAATAGTTACCTTGTTTCATTAAGAATGATATTTATTTTCTTGTCGGCAATGAATACATTCATTAAAATTGAAGAATATACAAAGGAGAAGAATAAATAGTACTTATTCTATTTTTATTATTCTGTTCTACAAACAAGTATTCATTTTTATGTATTAGATTTAGTGTATTCTTTTAAAATTGAAAAATTTGGTGTTATTTCAGAATGGTAATGAAAGAAACTATTTATTGTATCTCGTGATTCGTTTCATATTCGTTCAGAACTCTCAAGTTTGATTTTAGAAAATGTGATTAAAATATATTCTTTTAAAACTGATTAAACATAGAAAATATATTTATATCATAAAATCTTGATTATAGTTGCAAAGATAATTATTGAAAACTAAGATGGTGCAAAATTTTTTCTAGTACCATAGTTTTGGTAGTTTCTGCGAAAAACGCTAAAATTTAATTCAAATTTAAAATTCCCTGGGTTGGTCTTTCCAAAACATTTTCGCATCATCTGTCATAAAGTTGTTGCCTAAGAGAATGACTTTACATGAATTTGCGTACTATAGCTGCAAAATATTAACCTTTAATTTAGATTTATCATTTCTACAGAATCTATTGTCTCCACGGCTTGTTATTTGGAGATGAATCCTTGGTAAATAAAAGCGGTAGAGATTCGTAATTTTTTTTTAATTTTATATATTTGTACTATCCCTATAACCATCCTGTAGATGTAGGCAATATGCTGACCAAGTTTCACCGCAATCGGATGAACGGTTTAGGAAGGCATAAGGGACATGCAGACAAACATTCGTTTTTATTTATGTAGAATAGCGATATCCCGTCACGTTGCTGCCACGAAAGATAGAATTTTGGAAATATCGTTTGAAATTTGAATTAGCTGTGTTGTTTAATTAATAATGATAGGAAGAATGATACTTATTTTCTTGTCGTCAATGAATACATTCATTGAAATCGAATGATATATAAAGGAGAAGCATAAGTAATATTTCTTATTTTTTACTTTAGATATAATAATTGTACGAAGCCTATAATATTCCCGGAAGTGCAAGCAACAATTTGACAATTTATTTTATTGCAATCGGATGAACGGTACGGCAGCTCATAAAACACGAACAAAAATTCATTTTTATATATATTTTAAAATTATATTATATATTTTTTATTTTATATTTTAGATATTTGTAGCATAAAATCATCTTAATATAGTAGAAAATTAAGATGATGCAAAATTATTTGTGTTATAATATTTTTGGAACCTACTGCGAAAAACGTTACAATTTAATTTTATATATATATATATATATATA